>VKOC01003457.1:0-19578 GCA_009364415.1 Spea multiplicata
TATATATACACACACACTATATATATATATATACTATATTATTTGGGCCCCTTTCATTATGTATTTAAATAGATTTTATTTTTAAAATCTTTTTTTCAGTATATCACATATCATATAATACATCATTTTTAATATTGACATGGAACATTGAAAGAAAATGACTTGGCTCCCTGTACAACCAGATGTTTTGAATGCAGATGTTTGTGTCATTTGACATTTGCATACCATATCTTGTGCCTTTTTCAAAAATATTCCTGTTTTACATATCCTCATATGATGAAAATCATCCATGTCATGAAACAGGTCTGCTGATCGCGCTCAAACAGCATTCTATTTGTTCTGTTCCACATAAATGGTTATATTTTGGCTACAGTTGCATATAAAGAAAAAATATTGCTTGTTCTCTTCTGTATTATGTTCTACATTACATTTCAACATCAGCATGATTTCATATAAACATAAAAAAGACAATATTTCAAATACTACAACAAATAGTACATTATTTCTGAACCACCTGAAAACATTATTAGATATTAAATTGTGTTAATGGGATATTTGAGACCTGGGATTAGGTTATATTACAACCAAAAACATCGCAATGTTTGACTTGAACAGCTATAATTCCAAAATAGGAGGTATCAGCACACCTTTAGGTTCGCAATATTCCGTTTTATTAAAGGGACAGTTTAATGTGCTTTACAGCCGCACAAAAGAAGAATGCATATTAAGGTACTTTAATATGCAATCTTAAAATAAATACATAAATAGAAGTATTTAAATGAAAACTTTTAATATTTAATTCACATTGTTTACAATACGCCTACCAATTAGTAGATATTGGCGATGGGAAATGAAAAACCCACTGGTGTGCAAATTTCAGCGTAAATAACTGTTTTTGGGCTACTTGTAACTAGTGACAAGTTAATAAATATAAGAGAGATTGGGATTTCTACACTCTCCTTCCACACTACAGCTGCCCTTCTCCATGGTCCAACGATTCTTGCCACTGATTGCATGAATGGACCCTTGGCCACAGTGTTCCCCAAGATAGCTCACTTACATGGAGATGTGTATGTGAGGGCACCTCTCATGGAGGGCATTTAGCTGGGTGGTGGAAAGGGGCAAATGCATATGGGGAACTTTGCAGAAGGGAGACACCGCAAAAAATTTAAAGGGACCCTGTAGCTGTCATATGCATTAAACCTGTTTGTATCTGTCCACTGCATGTATTTCATGCTTATGTTTGTAGAACTGCCAAAGAGGGTCAACAACTAGCAATTTTAAAGCAAAAATAAAGCCCAGGGAAAGTTATTAGGAAGATATTTGTTTATACACATCTGCAAATTTTTGTGTCATTTGCAAAAAGATATACTGTACATTACCATCAAGACCTTATGTGCAATATTACTAATAAAAATATTAGAGAGAATGGGTCCAAGTACAGATCCCTGAGGTACCCCGAATATACTCCATTGACTACAACCATTTACTGTCTGTCACTAAGCCGCTGCCTAATCCGTTCAACAATATTGAGATCTCAACTCAGAGATTGCAGTTTATTTAAAAGTCTTCTATGTGGGACAGAGTCAAAAGCCTTACTGAAATCCAGATACGCAATGTCTACCGCACCACCCTGATCAATTATTTTAATGACCCAATCAAAAAAATCAATAAGATTCGTTTGGCATGATCTTCCTGAGGAAAACCCATGTTATTTTTTATATTGAAACTCATGTGACTTTAGAATTCAACAATCCTATCCTTTAACATAATTTCCATTCATTTCCCACTACAGATGAAAGACTAACTGGCCTGTAGTTGCCTGACTCCTCCTTACTGCCTTTTTTGTGAATGGGCACAACATTCGCTAATTTCCAATCCTCTGGGGCGACTCCCGTTACCAATGATTCGTTAAATAAATCCATTAACAGTTTTGCTAGTATACCACCAAGCTCTTTTAATAACTTGAGGTGTAGCCCATCAGGCCCCATCAACTTATTTGTCTTTACCTTAGACAACTGAAGTAGGACCTCCGCCTCGATAAACTCCTAACTGAGGTCCCTTCCCTCATTTTCATTAAGGCAGTCAGCTAGACCTTTATCCTCTTCTACAAAACTTCATTCTTTTGTTTTTAATCTTACTAATCCTTGTTTTACTTTCCTTTTGCCATTTATATATCTTAAACATATTTTGTCTCCTTTTCTTACTGACCGGGCAATTCTCTCTTCTGTCCTTAATCCTTTAGAAATATAGAAACTTTGACAATCTAGTCTTCCCACTAGTCCTGCTGTGGAAACTTCAAACCTTATTAGTTTCTTGGTCTTGGTAATGTGTTCTTTACTTTTAGGCTGAAGAGGGTTCAGGGGACTTTCAAAAATATTCAAATTAATTGAAGGCAGAGTTTTAGTGTTAGTTAAATTTATACGGAGAACATATATATATGGTGTGACAGTGTAAACCCCAGGGAGATGCTTAGTGGGGTATTTGGGTACAGGTGCTATCCAGATCATACATATGGGTCCCTGGGGTGGAGCAATTGGAGAGCAGGGTGGGCCAATGCTCCATTTCCCCATTTTGTGGAAACTCCATGCCGGGTTTTCCATGAGGCAAGAAGTCCACAGGATCCGGTCCGGGATTTCTATGAGGCTGGCATCAGGCACAGGTGCTGGACATTAAAAACCCCTGGAGCCTGATAGTCAGGGAGACTGTTGGGAGAAGAGGAAGTTCCCTGTGCTCCCAGGGCAAGGAGAGGCCCTGAACAAGACCATCCCTGAGCCAAGTGAGGCAATACCTGCCTGGATATTTTGTGTGTTGTCTGGGGGAGGTTTTCCAGAGCCTGGCGTAGCTGGGTCTGGCTGGGAGGTCTAGTTAGTGGGTGATTAGGCTGGTCAGTCGGGACCAGCATAGTTCAGCTAGAGAGGGCTCCAATTGGGAGCTAGGTTTTCTTTTTATGATTTTGTTTTTGGGGTTCCTGGATCCAGTGTAGCACTCGTCACCAGCATCCACTCAGTTGTTCACTTGGTTCCTGCTTTCTGCCCACAGACCATAGCAGTGCTTTACCCGCATTCTCCACCATATGTAACAAACCCTATACCGTGAGGGCCATAAATGTCACTTTTAGGGGTCCTAAGCACAGTCCTCTAGGGCAATCAGAGTCAGGAACAGCAGTATTGAACAAAACAGCGCTTTATTTTTAATCGCTCAAACCCCAAAAACAAAATCATAAAAAGAAAACCTAGCTCCCAATTGGAGCCCTCTCTAGCTGAACTATGCTGGTCCCGACTGACCAGCCTAATCACCCACTAACTAGACCTCCCAGCCAGACCCAGCTACGCCAGGCTCTGGAAAACCTCCCCCAGACAGCACACAAATATCCAGGCAGGTATTGCCTCACTTGGCTCAGGGATGGTCTTGTTCAGGGCCTCTCCTTGCCCTGGGAGCACAGGGAACTTCCTCTTCTCCCAACAGTCTCCCTGACTATCAGGCTCCAGGGGTTTTTAATGTCCAGCACCTGTGCCTGATGCCAGCCTCATAGAAATCCCGGACCGGATCCTGTGGACTTCTTGCCTCATGGAAAACCCGGCATGGAGTTTCCACAAAATGGGGAAATGGAGCATTGGCCCACCCTGCTCTCCAATTGCTCCACCCCAGGGACCCATATGTATGATCTGGATAGCACCTGTACCCAAATACCCCACTAAGCATCTAGATCTGTGGCATGTTCTGGCTATACTGACTGGCTATACTGACTGGCTATAGTTCCAGGGTGACGGGTCTGAGAGGGGCCGCAGGTCAAAAATGTTGCCCGAAACTGGCTCACGTATGCTGTGAAAGTCTGTACAACCCATCATAGTAGCTTTTCAGTGCCACCTCACAGCCTTAGGTCAGACATAGGACAGTGACCCTTATTAACCAACATGATGATTTCCAACTATGGCACACCACAGACCAGTATAACCATCATAACTTCAAGATTTTACGATCATAATAACCTGACGCTTGGAAGAAAACTGGACTTTCCATTAACTATTCTCATTATTCATTATAAATGGTTAACCTTTATTCTGGGTTGAATTGACCCCGCATAATGCATCGTTTAATACCGGGGGGGGGGTGTTCAAGAAATTACCCATAATATTTTGCATTATGCAAGGTGACTTAGCGCTTCCATCAGAAGAGGCTTACTGGGGTAGCTCATTCATAATGCACAGTAAAGGCTGTGAGATGAAATGATCAGTTCTTTACCAAAGTCCCATTTTAGTGAATAAACCCATAAGATCTTTCTTAAGAACCGATCAAAGATAGAGTTGTATTTAAAGGCTAAAAAAGGCTTTATGTACCATAGGACTATCCCTACACAATGAAAAAGGAGATCACTATTTTTCTCCTAGGGTTTTATCTATATCCATCCCTGAAAATATGCAAAGCATGTCATGACCACGCCAACACAATAGCCTTATAATGGCTTCTGTTGCAGCCTCATTACATTTAGTTTAATATTTTTGCATAATAGAAAATATGCAATTTACAAAATGAACCAAAGATTTAAATTATGCACATTTTAATACAGTTACAAAATACAATACCTATAACTGCAGAGTACAATCAAAATGTAATTTTAGATGAAAAGAAAATTGATAACCTTTAAGAAAATTGACAACTTCTTTTCTTCTTTCCCCTACAACCTATTAACTTATCATAGCCTGATTGTTTTTTGTAAATGAAAGTTTCATGTCGAACCTTTTGCACACAATAAATGAAATGTTGGAATAAGTCATCCATTACACAGTGAATTAGAGATCTCAAAAGGTTAAACTATGGCAGTATATCTCTAATATTACCAAAGACAAAATGTTACAAATCTTGACAGCGCATAAAATATATTCATCACCATATTAAATACTATAATTTCTAAAAAAGCTCCTTTGTCCCGGATTCAGTATATGATCTGTATAATTGCACATTCAGGATAAGGTCTCCAACAAAAAGATTTCATACAATCGTAGTCATAAAATGCTGGTTAAATGAATCATTTTAAAGAACCGATATCATTTAAAATATTCCCCTTATACAATAAAGTGGAAGTCAAGTTTTTTTTTTCTAACATTTGTTGAGGTCAAATAAAGGAATAAATCCAAACTTTTCAGCTGTTGAAGTGAGTATATAACATATCTGATTCAATACCTAAGGTGTCCTGTTTGTCATCTACAAAGATTTTAATTTCCTTGGCAAATGACCTTCCAAACGATTTACATTTAAAAGGGAACTGTCACATTCCAGATTCCTCCTGACCTAATCCATACACTTATATTCATAATATTGACCTTATTATCTTCACCCTTCCACCGAATTTATAATATAAAACATTACCTCTGTAGTGCTGTAGGCAGGAGCTGCCAATTTGTTAGCATATCATCTTCAAAATTGGGTTCTCATGCTGATGGGCCCCATTAAAGATGAAACAGCTGTCCATGAGTGGTGGGTTGGCTTCTTCACCTCTGTGCCAGGCTTTGCTGAAAGACATGAGCTCTAAGAGATCCATGTATAAAGTGGATTTAGTGGCAAAAGAGGTATTTGTTTGCATATGCATACTCATAATTCTTTGCATTATAGGATTTCCATGGTAAAAACAAGTCTTGCTTGGTGGATGTAGGTTAGGGTCCGGAAAGGCTCACTTATGGCCAAGGCAGACTGGTCTTCTCTGCTGCTTTTCAGGGGCCAGATCACTTCATTCTATGATCAGGTTCTCCATTGTTCAACAAGTAACTTGGGATGATTAGATGTCTCCCTTGTTACTGGCTCAGTTACTAGAGAGGTTTATGCATACACACTCCATAGTATCTTTCAACCCAGGTCATGCGTCTTTGGGAGCCAAGGTTTTCTGGGTTGCGGCATCCATCATTGAGAACATGCAGCACAAAGAAGAGGAGACACTGGCAGGTAGGTGCTTAGGGGCAGCTTTAGTGCACTCCCATGGGACACGCCAGGACAGCCCCCCACCTGAATACATCACTGAACATAAGTCAATTCAACCTTGAGTGAAGGCCTTGAACTGGGTGTCCTGATGAACAACGACTACCTGCTACACTAAATTTTATGATTATACATTAAACATAGAAGAAAATTCTACTTCCGTTGTCTGTGTCCAGATCTCCCAGGGAAATGATAGCCGTACCCAAAGAGGACAATGGTGTAAAGCCACAGAATTGTGGCACATAGTGGATTTTTAATCAGTTGAATATTTGTAAATTGTTATGGTGAGGATTATATTTTCTTCTCATCCTGACCTAGAGTTTCTTGTCCTCTCTAATCCATATTCTTTTGTAAAGAAAGGCACCAGGTGCTTTTGTCCTCATTGTCAATGATGTGATGTCACGAACGCACTCAAAGTAATCATTAAATGATTGTACTAGGTCACAGGAAAATAACAATGTATTTGCTCAAAAAGTGAGTTATTAACAAGGAACATTTTTTGTCTCTAAAATTTTACAGTTTATATAGTTTATTAATATGATGAGAGGATTTAAGCTGATCCCTATCTCAATTCATCAACTTTATGCCTAGGATCATGCAGAAAATCTTATAAAGCATTAGTGTGCACAGAAAATTTAAATCAGGTATGTAATTCAGACAGTTGGGCACATTTTAATTATAAATTAGAATGTCTGCTTTCATGACAAATAGTTACTGTAAAATGAAATACTTTTGAGGTACTCTGAATACTTAAATCTACAACACCTTGATCTGAAGGCTGGGCTTACCTGGAAAGTCTTTTCATACAGCTGTAATACTAAAATATTAGATGAGTGAAGAAATTTGTGTTGGCTCTACTCAGACCTGCACTCCTCTTCTCTTCTCAAGCTGAGCTAAGCTGGGCTATGAGCTGAGCTTAAGCCAACGGTCAAAACATACCATTATCATACCTGGGAAGCAGTGCCCGAATCCTCCGGGTCGCGGGAGTGGGGTCTTGACACACCTTGCTCCCGCCCATTTTTTTCTTTAAACAGGGGTGTTTCCCACTGCCATCAGCGGGACCACCCTGCGACGTCAGTGGGACCTCCCTCCAACGTCCGTGTGCAGTCCTGGCCGCGTCCCGCAAGGGAAGGCTCTGGATAGCCGGAGCCGAGAAGTTCCCAGGTATGACCATTATGTCAATGTTGTTTTCATTCCAAAGCTTGCTACAGATTCTAGATGACATCACACAGAAAAGGATACGAAGGATTTTTAAATTCTTGCCTATTATAACATGATACAACATGATACATATATTAGGTTTGAACATTATAAAATACTGTTTTGGTCTAAAATACTCATTTGTACATTCCTATAAGCCTTGAATTTGTTTAGGACATGAAAAACTCAGGTTACTCTTATTACGATGCAGCTACAGTACCATTTCAGAAATAAAATATATAATTGACCTATAGTGTCCTCAAATGGCAAACTTTGTAATATGTTGTTTGTCACTGTAATTAATGACACAATCTCCCTCTTGGTCCTTATTATATTTATCATGTATCTTTTGGAGAATTCAAGTGTACAATTGCTTTGAATGCTTGCTTAATTAAAGTAACGAGCAAGGGCTCAATTAAAATCAATTGTTCTTATCTTTTTAATGCGGTTCATCAAACAGAATTACCAATTATTTATTTTTTGTTTGTCGGGCTCTGGTTGACATGAAAAAAATTAAAGAAAAAAAATATTTTTTATTGTGAAAATATTTTAGTACATTTAACTTTAAATACAGCTTAAACTAGTGATATTGTTTTTTAATGATGTCATCATACTGTTTCTACATGATGCATAGAAAATATGAAATATTAAGAGCATTATTGGCTATAAAATGACTTCATAATAGTGTAAAAATAGTTCTTGGGGACACTCGGAACTGAGCAAAGACTTAATGGTGAAATTTGCTTTTAGCCTCAAAAACTCCTTAAAAAACCCATCGTCCTTAAGGGGTTAAGCAGCACTATGCTAGAATTATGGAAAGATTGTTATTTTCTGTTTTGGAACTGAACGAAAATGTGAAGCAATAATTGTTAAGTGTCCTGCTGTCCCCAGAGAGTGACGGAAAAAGTGAAAGGTCCTTAGGTAAAGTTAGCCTCTACAAATGTCAGAGTGCATGATTGTGATATGAAATGGCAGTATCATACTTTGTAAATGTCAATGTGAATGTTACTATGCCTACAGTGTCAATCCCTGATTTTGTTTTCAGGAGTGGGAAAATATTTAAAACAGCGTCACAAATTTTGAAATTGATCCAAAACATCATGTGTACAAAAGCAGAGTCAGAAATGTAGTAAATAATTGTTCCTCTTTTATAGTACAGATATGTAATACAGATTAGGCTTTGTGTATTTGGATTTATACACGTTGCAAATTTATGAAAATTTGATGATTTTGTCAAATTGTAGGAATCAGCGGAAATGGTGCCAGACCCCCCATGAAACAGACGAAAACCTCAGAAATTTTGTCTGAAAATCACACCCATGCTCTCTTACTGTTGTCTCCATACCTTCTGCTTCCATGTCTTGCAGTGCCGCGCCTGTGTCTTGCATCTTCTTCTTCTTTGTTTCTCTGTTCTCTTTTCTTTCTTCGTCCACGTCTTTGTGGACATGTCCTCCTGGGGAACTTCTGCCAAAATGGCGGAGCTTCTGGTGACATCCTCTCCCATGGATTGGAGGACCGTGGAAGAGGATGTCACCAGAAGCGCTGCCATTTTGCCCTAGAATAAACTTGTGTGAACCTTCTTGAAAATGACGGAATGCCTGGTGACTTTCTCTCCCCCGATTGGAGGAATTGAGTAATTTGTCCAGTTTCTTGCCCGTATAATAACGTATTTACAAAAATGAGAGAGAGTCCGTCCTTAGGGCAATAAGGCTCAGGAACACAGATGTGTAGCAAACTGAGTACACAAATCAAGCCACCCTAAAACAAAGTCAAAAAAAGAAAAGCCTAGCTCCCATTTTAACCTGAGAGGGAATTTAGTTTCACCCTTTGAGTAAAGTAGGACTTTACATTACATCTAAGCCTCTATATTGCTCTAGTTGTACCTCCAGTCCTCACATTTATCCTCCCTCCTGTATTTTGTTAAATTTCTTTATGTATTTAAATGTTATGTCATTTTTTTCTCTTTATCCTCCTATACATATTGAGATCACCTTTTCTGATGATTTTTGTCCTGCAAATTATTGAAAATGGTTATTGAGCGCAATCGTGTTAATGTGCCTCGGTGTACGGACAGCACTGAGTGGTCAGAGGTCACTTGCATCGACTGGGCTCTGCCGCAGTAGAACACGTTATAATGCGAGTTGGCAGCGGTAAATATGCAAGGTTGACATTTAGTGAACAGAACTGTTTGTGTTGACCTATGTGGATGATCTGCAGTAGAAAAGCTATATAATTCAGACAAGCATGATATAACATGATAGACACAAAATTACATGTTTCTTTTGTCACTCAACTGCTACATCGTTCCACATATTATTTTAATCTGCTCTAGCTGTCCTCTGAGCCATTGGCTATATATTTAACCCCTTAGTGACAAAGCCTGTACATGTACGGGCTCAAAATGCATTGTTTTCGATGGGTTTAGGGGTTAATGGGAGACTCGGGATGTTGCACCTATGCATGATGTTACATGGCAGCATGTTTCACTAAAAATACGTGCGGCTGCTCAGAATAATGGTAAAATGAAAAATGATAGGGCCTTTTTTTAAAAACAGGGTAAAGTGCCTTGAACTCCAACTTTATTATGATGGTTCTAGCTAAGTCATAAAGCCTTAAGTAGAAGTATGCAATCCAGTCCTAGGGGACCACAATCCCAAACACGGGACACGGGAAATACACAACAAAAGTTATGGTGAGGTAGAGATCATAGAAAACCCTTCCACCAAGCCATAAATCTTGTGGTGTTGCCACAACTACAAGGGGTTCTGGGTAGGCGTATGAAATAAGGATTAACAAAAATCACCTTTCGTCTCTATATCTCCTTTATACATGGATCCTATACACAGCTCATAGCTCCATTATTATTGTGTATAAAGTCGATCATCACTCTAAAAGTGTCAAGAATTCCCAAAAGTACTCAAAATAAGCAGTAGATATTATGGGTCATCCCCCTTAGTTCAGCATGAAGTCCTTTTGTTGAAGTTGATACCTTTTTGGGGGCTAACATAGAGTAAGATAAAAAGTAAGCTTTCATAACCTCAGAGGTCCCCTTTCAGGTGAATTTCAGAAAAAGTGTATTTGTATTGTTTGTAAGCACCTATTCTGTAATAACCTTGCTTCCCCCCTTTCTCCTTTTAATGCAGACCAAGTGACCAGAATTTGGAGACAAGAAGACGTTAAATCAATGTTGGAGACACAGGGTAAACACTCATTTTTTAAAGTGTAACATACTTATCAGTATTAATAAAAAATAATCCCTTCCCCTAATGCCGTGTCATTTTTTTAACATATGGGACTGGTGGTATAGCCCAAAAAATATTATTCATTGTTGCATTACGTGACAAGTAACTTCCGAGCCCGGTAGGATATACTTCTTTTACTTCCAAGACCTTAATAGGCCATATGTAGTCCTCCTTTTCATGGATCATTAAATGTTTTTAGGGGGCTTAAGTTAAACTTAGTTGATTTTAAGTATCAAATGAACAATTTCTTTTTACATTCTTTCTTTTCCATCTGATCTTTAAAATGTTGGTTACCATAACAGCAAGAATAAGATATCTTCTTCGTTAGCAAAATGATATAATATTGATAATGCCCTTTCAAACGAATATATAATTGAACCTAGTGTAAAGAACTGATCAAAATTAAATTGAATGACTGAAAAAAAATGGAATCTTCAAAATGTATGGTTGTCTTTGAAGGCGTCCAAGTGGGGCTTTTATTCATGCAACTGTACCAAGAAATAACATTTCTGTAGAAAAAGATGAAATAACTCAAGTATGTTAGAGTAGTTTGCTTTTATTGAAAGTTCAAAGTTTTACAAAATAGTTTTAGGTGTTTCAATTAGTGAATTTCCTGAGGAACCAACTTCTGCTTTGAGGCAAGCTAAATCAGTTTGACTACCTCTTACAAAAATGTGGACCATGTAAAGCCGACTTGTTCATTTAGATTCATACAAATTGTATTTCTTACTTTCTCCGCCAAACGCTTCCATGTCCCTGTCTGCTTTCCTGCAGCTGGGCCTCTTGACTTGTCTCTTTTTGTTCCTCTGTCTTCTGCCTTGGTCCGCTTCTCCCTGTTCTCAGGGCCATTATACTGTAACGATTATAGATAAAGAGACATTCTGGTGCACAGTTGTAAAAACTATAGAAACTAATGGAATATTTCTGCTGGGTGCATCACTTTTACCACATTATATGAAAATATTATTATTATTATTATTATTATCTTTTATTTATATAGCGCCAACAGTTTACGCAGCACTTAATACAATACATAAATTCAAGGGGTATGACAAGACAAGAATTGACAGACTAAGACAAACCGATACATTTGGTGGAGAGAGCCCTGCTCGCAAGCTTACAATCTAGAGGGAATGGGGTGAGACGGGAAAAGGAAGAGGTGGTAAGTGAGGACGATTTATCCTAGATTATTACAAGTGAAAGAGAGAGTCGATGGACTCCATGGTACATGGATATTTCAGGTCCCTATACTTTGCATTTCTGTTTCCTTCTAGGCTCCTATATCTTATTTTCCCTTTTGTCCTTAACCTTAATCTCTTTCCTTTGCTTATTTTTTAACTTGAGGTTTACTCCCATCCAAGTTTTTGTCCCTTCACCAATCACCCTATACTTCCCCCCCCCCACCTGAATGTCCTGAATGCTCTATGTGCATGGTTATACGCAGGAGTATAAACTCTTTATTTGTACCCTCCTAGCAGAGACATATCCCCACCCTAAACTACTCCGATCTTGCACATCTATTACCAATTTTACCAATAAGTAATATAATTTAACACATCCCTTTTTTCCTACTATGTCAAACAACCACTGTGGACTGTTTTACAATGCATTTATTATGTCATAATGTAAATACATAGTATTCATATCTCTTGTTTATGTCAATATGTCTATGCTTTGATTAACCATTATGTCAAATATGAAATGTTGTATGTAACTTTGCCTTGGCATAAGTTACTTATTCTTTAAACATAATGTGATATATGATATGTTCTATATTTGCTGGTTTGGCATATTTCTTCAACATTCCTCATTTATTAATAACATTTTCTTATGTTGGTAATTATGATTTGCTCTGTGCTCCAATTGTAAATAACAATTCCATCGTAACTTAATCTTTCCCGCTTTTGGTTCTTCTTGTCTTCTTTCCTTATCTCACTTCCTCTTCATATCTTTCGGACAATTTATAATTTTTTACCACATACCTTTGGAGATGCCTGCTGTGACAAAATGTGTCAGGCTATTTAACAAACCTCACAAACGTACACCAAAATTCTTAACACTTTCCACAAAACATTGCATTTTCTCAGATTAATTTAGCTATATCCATTTTCTTTACTAGTCAACTGAATAGCAATTCTTATGTAAAGCAGAATGAGAAAATGTGAGATATATTGGGTCAGATTCTGTAATGTAAATGAAGAATAGGAATCTTGGTGTGGAGACAAGGCTAGTTGAAGGCCAGGGAACTTCTAGGTACTGGAACCAAAATCCAAATCTGTAGGCTATTTGCTTGGTCACAGCAGAACTGGTTTTCAGATATAGGGTAGGAGATTGTGGCTGTCACCAAAAAGCTTATGTCAATACTAATGCCAAACCAAGATCCAACAATTTACAGTGGAATTCAAAACAGATACAAAGCCAGGTTTGGTCAAAATAAATGACCAGTTGGCGATGACAGAAAACCCCAAAGCAAAGGGCAGGAACCAGACAATAGTCACTAAAGCAAACGCGTCCAGGATCAATGTTCCAGCAAACGAAGGTGGGAGTAAGTTTGGTATCTGAAGGCCCCACATTGGCTAGAGATGTACCCAGAATCATGGTCAGGATGACAGAGCCATGGAAAGATGGATATTTTAGCAACCACAGAGCCTCATGGTGGTGATATTGGCAGGTGTACACCCTCCCATTCTTAGGGTCTCTGGTCCAAGTTCCAAGGTGTCTGACACCCAGTGTCTTTCTAGTAATAGCCTGCTGAGTATAGGACCATGACAGAGTTAGGTATTTCTCATGAAGATGCTCTTAAGCATTAAAAATCAGTTTTTAACTACATAGATTAAATTAATTACTTTTCACGCTAATAGAACCAATTTCTAGATGTGAAGGTCACACATGAAAGAGGAGCATTTACAACTAATCTCTATCCGAAACCAGTAATCAAAAATTCTTTATTTAAATTAATAAGTTTCATAATCGTGATACTGAAATGGACATACTAATAACAGATTTGACATATAACTTGTCTTGAAAATAATGACAACAGTGATATCGCAGAAAAGTAGCAAAATGTCTATCAGCATTCAAATTCAGTTTCTATTTTTCTATGTTAATTTAATTTAAATGTATTTTTAAAAATAATAGCGTGTGTTCTTTTGCTTGTCATTTAAAATGGGCATTCTGTTAAAAGAAAGGTTATTTAGTTTTATGTGAAAGCACAGTATTAGAATTCTAAGTATTTTTCTTATCAGAATCCAGAAGGGGGTTATGGCCAACCCACCAAAGAAGACAGATATGGAGCTATCAACCCTTACGGAAATTTAGCTCCAGTGAAGTTTTTTACTTTCTCCACCCACAAAATTGCCCTGTAATGGGAGAAAAGTGACCAAGACAGAGCCAAACAACTGTAGGTACCAGGATAAACAAGTAAAGAAGCGCCCATGCTGGTCTTGGAGTAGGGGCTTTTTCCTAGCATGACAGCCCTTCACACCATTGAAGGAATCTCTTAATGGCGGATGAACATACTTTGGTACTTGATGCCTCCAACCCCTTTGCCAACTCATTTGTTGTAGTCTTCAATTCAGTTGAACCTCTTGGTGTTAGCAACCCCTGCCAAGTATCTGTCTGTAGCTGGGGCTGTTACATTAGGGGTGTAGAGGTACTTGCAGAACTTCTTCGGCTAAAAGGCCTAGGGCATCAACAAAGGTGAATACACCACTGTTTGATATGTATGCGTTATATTGTATTTATAAAACCCAAATAGATTCTCAAGCATTGTTAGCGCAGAGTGAAAAGCAACAAAGAAAACTGAGAATTAAAAACAACATTAGCAGACATACTGGCACAGATAGAGAAGAGGGCTCTGCTCTTGCAAGTTTATAATCTATTAAATATTAATTGTCAATCCTACAAACTATGTTCAGGATGCTTGTCATGTACTTGTTCATCCATGAACACTGTGTGATCCACTGTTATCTTGTTGACAAGAATATGATTAATTTCACACATCATTGTTCATTAAAATAATATGTACCTATGCTCTGGTTGTGTTTCACTTCGAAGCTCAGCTGCTAACACGTTCACGGTCAATTAAATATGCTAAGAGAAAAAAAGGTTGAAACTGTTATTTTTTTTATTCTCTGGCACTTGATACGTTGTTAAATTTAGCATTTAATAAATCAATTATTAAATTAAAATGAAAAAGAAGAGCTACATGGAAAAATTCACAATCGTTTTGTAATTAAATATGAAATTCCAAGTTTAGTCTTGGAGTTTGTAGCAAGGTTATTAGTGCTCTAAGAAGAGGTATTGGGTATTTTTTTTTTTATCAAATAATTTAACCTTTTCTTGTTTGAAAAAAAGAAGTGTTAGGATATGTGGAAAAGTTTCTAATTAGAACTCTAGAAATAAACTCCCCAAACACCATTTTTTAAGGCAACTTTCCTTCTTGTAGCATAAATATCGTTGGTGGTTTACTAGATAAATTTGGTTAGAAAGTGCAAAAGATTGATATTTATGGATATTGAGTACATAACGTAATATTCATTGTGCCTAAGTTTGTGCAATTTCAAGCATGTGTGTTTGGATATTAACTTCCAAATGAGTCAAGACCATTCCATTCCATTATCTCTCATCCACTAATCTTTTCAGGATGCCCTATGCATTCTGGTAGGTAGCCTTCTTCTGCCATCTGCCAAACCCAGGTTCATCCATCAGACGTCCAGAAAGCAAAACAAAAAAAGCAATGTTTCGGCCAAACAGGGCCTTTGTCAAGCTTTCTCTGAATAAAGTAACCTAAGGATTGGAAGCTGTTTGGAGTGCTGGGATTCTCTTCTGTTTTTCGGATACTTCAAGAGGGTTTATGCTGTCCCTTTTTCTTGCTAGCACCCAGCTTCCTGGGAGTTGAGTGCCGAACCATTTTTTTCTTTTTTCACCTTTTTTATTATTGACAAGTAACGCAAACTAAAGAAAGAGCATATGTACCGAAGTCCCAAAGGTATTCATCAGTTACACATCCTAGTAGCCTTTGAAAAACTTTTAAAAGGTTAAAAAAAAAGTTACAAGAGAAGTAAAAAGCTGAGCTGTACAGAAAGTAGAGGACCAAAAAACATGTGCTTACGCATAGGTTAGTACAAGATATTCACAAAAAACATCAGCTGTCAATAGTTTGATTGATACTTAGGGGTTACATGTAATAGCATAAAGTAGTGCACTTTCTCTAGAATACTAAAAATGAATTTGAATTATTAAGTCACTTAGGAAATGACTTAATGAATGTGTATGAGCCCTATTCGCCATCAAATTATCGGGTTCAACACATTTAGTCCGTTTTGCTGCCCTTTTATCGAACTATTAAATTACTATATCTGAAAGGTTCAAGTTTTCCATTCAGATTGTTTTAACATCTCTGTTATAGATATAATCGATGATAAATGATGGAGAAGGAGAATAAAGCCAAGTACTTACACATACGGCCAAACGTTTTTCAAAGCAGTCATTGAACAAGAAATTAGTATTTGATGAAAGTTATATTTGCCAAATGCCATTCACTGCAAAGTAAGATAGGATGATCCTTACCGTTTTTATACAGTCTGAATAGAAGTTTTGCTGTCTTAAGTAACCTGTATGAACTTATTCAGCCAATGTTATGAACTCCGGCATTAAACCTTAAGTCTGCAAAAAAAAAATAAATTGTACTTTGTGGTATTTAGAATGTGGTCAATTTTGTATGTGGTCAATTTTAAAGTAGTTAGGGGACCTTCCGTTGGATTTTCCTTCTACTCACCAGATTGTGCCTATTAATTGGTACTTCTTCTTTTCTCTACTGAGTGGTTATCGTATACTTGCCCTGGTTATATACCTTGAGAAGCCCACGCTATTCTCTCCTTTGTAAGTGCAACCTTTATTGGGGGGGGGGGTTGGTTCCAAGTGGATGATATTGCACTATTTTTTTCTTTTTTTGTCTTTATTTTTAAGATATCTTCACAAGATTGTTGTAGACCTGGAATACATTGTTATATCAGGTTCTGTGAGTGCACTCTTTGGATTTTGTTTGTATTATTTGGTACATGTGGAAAGGGAAACAGCATTGACAAGGTGCGGCTGGTGTTGTGGATAGGCGCTGAGAGAGTTTCTTCTGGTGATTTTGTGTACTGTGTACTTAAGTATGCTGCCCATCCATGAGCTGTAACACGCGCCATCTGGTGTTGCAACTACACAAGTTGCTTTTTTGTTGTTCACCATGTGAGTGGATGTTTCCCGTGACCAGGGGTTTCCTCATAATAGTGTGGTTTCTACCAAAACTTGGGGACCAGGATTAAAGCAACAGAAAAGAGAACTCAGGCTTCAGGTGACTCTCCCTAAAGTAAAAAAATAATAATGTTAGAGTTTGCTTGCTTTTGTCCTGTGAAACCATATTGACAACATATTGACTGCCCCGTGTTTAACACAATTTCATACAGTATTAATTTAATAACATGTACATTGATATAGACAGTCTGCTGGCTAGACAGGACACTCTATTTCTCAATACATTTTAGAATATTTGTAAACTCACAAAATAGCAATTTCTGTATTGACTCTAGATACAATTAAGATTGAATTTCTTTTTACATACTGTACATTTCTGTAATAATGGATAAAATGGAAAAATATAGTTTTACCAGCTTAGGTTTTTTGGGGTATTTTTTTGTAGAAAATAATTCTTTTTTTACCAAACTGCACCCTTGATTAGCAATAAACCAATTAAAATAACTGAATGCAAAAAAGTTTTCACATTTATATAAGCTTATAGAAAATTTATATTTTGAATTAATATACCCCATGATTCTTGTTATTCATCTTGTTGTTATATTTACTATAAGGAAAGCCAATGAAGACTCAAGTCAGGGTAATATCATTTGAGCTCAAGATGAGGCAAACAAAGCCTGCCATATTGTAATTATGGATCAAACCTGGCTTGCTGTCCATCACAAAGAATTTCTGAAATGGAGTGGGGGTAAAATTAGATTTTTTGTAGCATTGTTACTTTCACTTTAGACAGAAGACCTAGTCGTCTATGTATAACCACAAAAACTCAAATATCTCGCTGCACCCCCGTTTTCATCCCTTATTGACATGCAATAAACAAAATGAGGAAATGTGAGATCATTAAACTGATCAATTGTGTAAATCAAACAACTGAAACATGTATGTTGTCATGCATCTATTTTTCCAGCATAATAAAACATTGTTTTTTTTTCCATGAAATAAGTACATTTGACACTGGTTTTAAAATGTCAAGTCCAATGAGTATCCACAACTTAAATTCTGTATTATTCCATCAACTCTTTCTGGTGTGTGAAAAATGCGATGATCAGGGATATGTAAACCAGCTAAGCTAATGACACTTTGAAATCCTACTTCTTTCTGTATATACACAAAATAAAACACCTGTATGTATGTGTTATGTTGAAAATAATAAATGTGTACAAATAAAAAAAAAAAAACACTTGTGTATCGAATGGGTAAAAGTACCTTTTGTATTGACCTGCATCGTTATCACCTCTACTTCATTAAATTACCTCTACTTTGTTATGTTGTTGATTTATCAGACATTTATCAGACAATGATGACCTGCCAAAGTCTACTGCTGATTACATTTTTCAAATGTTTAAGTTTTCAAATAAATATCTCCAAAACTATTACACCAATTGGCAACCGAGCAATAATTAGCTGTAACTAATGAATTTAGTTATTGCTTAAAGTTGTGATGTAGAAATTCTTCTTTATTACCTCCACGGTTCAGTTGTACCTTAGTATTAAGGTACAAAGAATAAAAACCCAAATAACAACTTCAATTAACTAGAAATAAGCTTTACAGAGAATTAGCAAGTGCTTTATTGAATACAACTCGCCAGCCATCAAAAGCGTTATTCAGATGTGTCTGAGGAACAGGTGGTTAAGACCTTTCTCCATTGTCATCTTGGTGCAATCTGTGGGACCCATGAAGGCTCCCCATTTCCAAATCCAGAGATAAAACAGTAGCAGTAAAAAAGATCACCAAGACGGAAATCACAGATAAGATGTACTAGGACCACCACTACCAACAAGCACTTATTTACAAGATCTATTCTTCTCAGCCACTTCTCAGACTGCTAACAAAAAGGAACATAACAAGGGAAAAATGACAAAAGGCATTGGAAGATAGAAGTGAGCACAATGACAGTTTCTAAAGGGCACGTTCCAAAGTGCTTTTGGGGCTTTGAGGTCTATTTAATAAAAGCACAGTTGACAAGAGAGTTTGTAGAAAAGTTGTTTTGCAGATCATTGATTTCACTATACATGATCAAGAGCGAACCTCTGGGAGCTTCTGCTGCAAGAGGAGCTTAGCCAGCCTCGTAAAATGTATAGTTAAATCAGTGAGATTTCTTAAATGAATTAATTAAATTAGTTATGCAGGGCGAGCCTTTGTACTGGAAAGCCAAGTCGTGTTGGCTTTTCATAACTACCAAGTGAGACAGTTAAAAAAACCACAACTCTCCTGCAAACTTTCCTAGCAACTCTTCCTTAGGTTGATCCTTTGATCTTGATTTAAGAATCTCTACGTAAACTGATAGCAATTGAAATATTTTACATTTGTTTGGCACAATAAAAAGCAGAAAAATTTATAATGTATTATGTCTTGCTATAAAGCAGTCAGATGTTATGGGAAAAGGGCATGCCGTTGACTACTTTATGATACGTAAACACCTTTGACACTTTCTGGGAAGTATTATGATATAATAATGAGGATTAAACTAGTAAACCTAATAAGATAGCCAGGTTTGTGCCTCTGGCGCTGTGAATTTAAAAGATCGAATGCCACATTCTGATAAATTACTATTTTTTGACTGTCTCTTAAAAGACATTTTAATTAAAGATATTGAGGCATAGATAATGTTCTGTAAACCTTAAAGTAGGATAGAATTCTCTACATTTAAAAAAATGAAGTCGATATGAAAATGAATTTTCATTTTACTTTAGTGCATTTATTAAAAAAAAATTGCTGACGGTGTGATTAATGTAAATGTAATATAAATGCGTTACAGAGCACTACAGAAAATAATGCAAAATGGGAATTATTATTTAAGTTTATCTTTCCTCAGAAATGTGAAAGGCTTTTAATGTAAATAGATCATTAACAATGTGT
>VKOC01003459.1:0-59612 GCA_009364415.1 Spea multiplicata
ATATATATGTATGTGTATCTATGTGTATATATAATATATCTGTATGTGTATCTATGTATATAATATATCTGTATGTGTATCTATGTATATAATATATCTGTATGTGTATCTATCTGTGTGTATATAATATATCTGTATGTGTATCTATGTGTGCATATATAATATATCTGTATGTGTATCTATGTGTGTGTATATAATATATCTGTATGTGTATCTGTGTATATATATAATATATCTGTAATGTGTATCTATTGTGTGTGCAATATAATATATATCTGTATTGTGTATATATACATAATATCTGTATGTGTATCTATCTGTGTGGTGCATATATATTATATATCTGTATGCTGTATCTATGTTATATATATATATCTGCATGTGTATCTATGTGTGTGCATATATAATATATCTGTATGTGTATCTATGTGTGTGTATATATATATATATATGTGTATGTGTATCTATGTGTGTATATATAATATATCTATATGTGTATCTATGTGTGTATATATAATATATGTGTATGTGTATCTATGAGTATGTGTATATATATATAATATATGTGTATGTGTGTTATGACGTAATGATGCAATGACCATTCCAATATGTAACTGATGCTTTTATTATACTGTCTGCTAACTGTTACAAAGAAAAACAATCGTCAACTGTCTTTTCATGTACCTGCCAGCCCCGCCCAGGTGATGACATCATGCTGGTACAGAAGCCAGCGTCATCCATCCAAGCAGGCAGCAACAAACACTACATATATCTATGTGTATATATTTATCTGTATATGTATAGATGTGTGTGTATATAAAGCTTATAGAAATATATATTTGTTGGCGATAGAAAGCTGTAGATATAATAAAGAGCATTTAAACAAGAGACCTTTATGTACTTTATTGGATCCATGTGAAAGAAACCCCCTTGTTTGTGTAATAATATAATACATTAATGGGGGTGACATTTATAATCATGATTAAAGAAAACACAATTCCATCAGACTTCTCTTTTAAGGTATAGGTGATGATGTCACAAAGTGCTAAAGATTCTGGATGTGTCTAGTGATGATCAGAAAGACATTTGAAGCTCTCAGCTGTGCCTAGTGATGATGTCACAGAGATTTGAAGATTCTGACCTGTGCCTAGGGGTGATGTCACAATGACATGTGAAGCCATGATGTCACAATGGGGCACAGGCTATATGAACACAACATTCTGAGAGTAAGACAGAGACATGGATACTCACAGGTAAGTCACATCACCCTGAAGGCTGGGGAGTCAATGAAGGTTTAAGGTCATAGAGCAAGAGAAAAATGTGCCGGCCCCTCTCACCTTTTATTTGTATATATACCTCACCTTCCTTTGTATTTCGTATGTTATTTTGGGCAAGAAATTTGAATTTCATTATTTGTGAGCCTCTATAATGATGGAGTTGCTGCTAGATCGGCCATGCCCCTGTGTAACAATATTGTCTATGGAGAACCAACATCCTGAATTCATTGTTTCTTTCTTTATAGAGTTCCCCGTGTATCACGCGTTATACAAAACGTATGCGACGATTTTACTGACCTTGGTGAAGTAGAAGCCAAAGACAACATTATGTCAGAGATGACAAACAGAGACGTGGAGGGAAATATCCCTCCACGGGAAGCTCCTGAACCGCTAAAGATGGATCCCAAGAGAAGGGAAATTCTTAACACCCACTTGAGGGAGAGGATTCGAAGTGGCTCGGAGAGTCCTTCTCATCCCAACCTCAATGATGAACGTGTACAGGAGAGACTGGAGACCCTCCCCCGAAGACCAACTTTGCAGCAGCAGAGTGGGGAGAAATTGAGACATAAATCATCCAGAGGTAAACCTGCTATATCTCAGCAGCCTACCCCTCTGAAGAAACATCTACGAGACCTCCCTGCGGAGCCCTCAACCAGCACAGACAGTTGGGTGCATCTCAAACAACAGAGTGGTCGTGGGAAGAAAAATAGGGATGAGTTACCCAGAGAGGAACCTGTTATGTCTCAGGAGCCTTCCCCTCTGGAGGAACATCTTCAAAAGCTCCCTAGAGAAAGGTTAAAGAGCTTAGACAGCCGCAAGACTTCAAAGGCGGGACTGTTAAAAACATCCCAGTCTTCTCAAACCAGAGACCCGTCACCCACCCTGACATCCGACCATTTTACTCACCTTGGTGAAGTGAAAGCCAAAGGTAGCAAAATGTCAGAGACGAAAACCAGAGACGTGGAGGGAAATATCCCAGCGTTCTCACAGAAAGTTCCTGTACACCTAAAGCTGGATCCCGAGAGATGGGAATTTTTTAACACCCACTTGAGGGAGATGCTTCGAAGTGGCTCGGAGTTGACTTCTCCTCCCAACCTCAATGATGAACGTGTACAGGAGAGACATAAATCATCCAGAGGTAAACCTGCTATATCTCAGCAGCCTACCCCTCTGAAGAAACATCTACGAGACCTCCCTGTGGAGCCCTCAACCAGCACAGACAGTTGGGTGCATCTCAAACAACAGAGTAGGCGTGGGAAGAAAAATAGGGATGCGTTACCCAGAGAGGAACCTGTTATGTCTCAGGAGCCTTCCCCTCTGGAGGAACATCTTCAAAAGCTCCCTAGAGAAAGCTTAAAGAGCTTAGACAGCAGTGAATCTTCACGCAAGACTTCACGGGCAGGACTGTTTAAAACATCCCCGTCTTCTCAAACCAGTGACTCGTCACCCACCCTGACATCCTACTATTTTAATCGCCTTGGTGAAGTGGAAGCCAAACATACTAAAATGTCAGAGACGAAAAATAGAGATGTGGAGGGAAATATCCGGGCGTTCTCACAGGAAGTTCCTAAAGCTACAAAACAGCTAAAGGCGAAACATATGAGGTCCCACCCAACCCGATTCGTGGATCCCGAGACGGGGGAACATATTCATAGCCACATGCCGGAGATGCTTCGTAGTTACTCAGATCGGCCACCTCGGGTCCAGAACTCTATAAATGCAACTGCACTGCCCCCTGAGATACCTTCCCCTCCAGCAACACGTTCCATCAGCAGAGAACAACCCTACCCCGATGATGAACGTGTACGGGAGAGTGGGGAGAAATTGAGGCATAAATCATCCAGAGGTAAACCTGCTATATCTCAGCAGCCTACCCCTCTGAAGAAACACCTACGAGATCTCCCTGCGGAGCCCTCAACCAGCGCAGACAGTGGGGTGCTTCTGAAACAACAGAGTAGGCGTGGGAAGAAAAATAGGGATGAGTTACCCAGAGAGGAACCTGTTATATCTCAGGAGCCTTCCCCTCTGGAGGAACATCTTCAAAAGCTCCCTAGAGAAAGCTTAATGAGCTTAGGCAGTGGTGAATCACCAAGCAAGACTATCCAGGCAGAGCCATTAAAAACATCTTCTGAAACGTCTTCCGAAACGTCTTCCGAAACATCTTCCGAAACGTCTTCCGAAACGTCTTCCGAAACGTCTTTGCAAACCAGTGACTCGTCACCCACCCTGACATCCAGAATCTTGCTTTGTCTGACGGACACCATGACGACGATGTGCTACCGCTGTTGCACTACACTGTTTGGATCATCAAACGGTTCTGAGTGTTCCGAGGAAGATGGATTTTGAGAACAGACGGAGGAAAAATATCTACCCTGTGCATGTTTCATTTTGGTTGTTGTATTCTGCTGAGAGGCTGTTCCAGTCATCCACTCAGTAATCCAGAACCATCCAAAGCACAGAAAGTATGGCAGTTTTTCTGGATTTTCTGCCACTATTTACACTGCTATGTATATCTGTCAATAAACTGTAAATAGCATTTGAAATTCTGTTATGTGTGTTTGTAGTGCATCGGTGGCTTCACAGAACTGCCGCACCACCCAAAGGTGTCCCTTTTCATACCCTGCTCCAGGCACTCGCCCTCTGTCTATTCAGACATCCCAGACACTCCAGGTCCTTATCTTCGGAGGAGATACATTTCAAAATAGTAATTCGTCGACCCCCCCTTATCATCCCCAGTTTTGCTTTGTCCTTCACTGTGCCACATCCTCTTTTCTTTCCTCACGTATAGATCAAATAAACAACACACTGACACACAGCACTGCAGGTATAGATCAAATCAAAAAGAAATACAAACTTTGTGTTTGAAGGTATTAATAAGTAACACATGAAACAGGTATGATGCAGGTATAGATCAACTGAAAAATCACAAGCAAACTCAGCATTGAAGGTTTAGGGCAAATCTATAATGCATGGTAACCCAAATTGCAGACATAGATCACAGGTCACTCACCTCAAAGGCCAGCTCTGGCACGGAGAAAACATCCACAGGACATGCCCAGAACCCAGATTGGATGATTGGCCAATCTTCTCCCCCAAACAGCCTGCCTGTGCTATAGACAAAAACAGAAATTAGAGATCATGGAGATACATTTCTTTAATCAAAATAAGAGTTTGTTGGCCCCCCCATTAATCACCCCTAATGTCCCTTTGTCCCCTCTTTCACTGTGCCACACTTTTTTTCTTTCCTAATGTAGCTCATGTATAGATCATACCAACAAAAAAATGGAAACACAGAATTACGGGTATAGATCAAATGAATAAGACGTATAAACCTTGTGTTTGAAGGTATTAATAAATAACACACCAAACAGCATTGCAGGTATAGATCAACTGACAAATCACAAGCAAACTCAGCAGAGAAGGTTTAGATCAAATAAATAATGCATGGCAACCCTAAATTACAGACATAGATCACAGGTTACATACTCCAAAGGCCAGCGCTGGCACCCAGATTACATTCACAGAACCTACCCAGGACCCAGATTGGACGCATAGGGCTTGCCATCTTCCTCCCCAAACAGCTTGCCTGTGCTATCTTTGCCCCAAATAGCCCCCCCGTGTTATCTTTGCCCAAAACAGCTTCCCTGTGTCATCTCTACACCAAACAGCCTCTATGTGCCATCTTTGCGTTGCTCTCCCACTCACCCAAGTTCTCTTTTACCACCTGGGGAACCAGGAACCCAGCAGGGTCACGTGACGTGGCATAACTTAACATTTCCCTACTGCGTTTCTACTTCCTCTGTGCGGTACAAGACAGCAACACAGAGGTAAGGTGCCAGCCAGTGCAGAAGTAATTGCAGGGGTCGTCCGGATCTTCTAAAGTGGCAGGCCTGGTCGTAGTTTCTGCTGGCTCAAAGGGCAGCTGTTATGGACCCCCCTGGAATAATTGGGCCCTGTTTCTGCAAAATGGTCCCAGTAACTGATCACAGTGTGGATACCAATATGATTCGGCTGGGGAGATAACACTGGAGCTGTAGATTAAGTCTCACAAGTCTCTGTACAGTAGGATTCGCTCAGACATAAGAACATACAGCAGAGTGAGACATACAAAGCCTTGTGTCTGACCCAATCATACGGCACAGAAAGCCCCCTCAGAGCTGAGCTATAGCTCGCATTTATACTCCAAACTGAAACAGAAAGCCATGGTGCAGCCATTAGCATACCGTATTTTCCGGTGGTGACTTTTTAACCAGTGAAAATCTTCTCAAAAGTCGGGGGTCGTCTTATACGCCGGGTACTAAAACTTACCGAGCCGGACTGGAGAATCTGCAGAGAATCTGCGGCACGGTGCCCACAAAAACACGCCTCTTTCTTCCGTCTGGCCCGTCCCTGTATCCTATTACCTCCTTCTCTGCCTCTCAGAGCCTGCGCCGCTTCACTGCGGTCCTCAGGAGGACAACAACCAGCCAATCACCGGTAAGGTACATCGCTTGCTGTAATTGGCTGGTTGTTTACAACTTTAAGTTTGAAACTGGCTTCCTATTTCTTTCTTCTTGGAGCTATGATGGGCTCTTGACTGTTGGACATTTGTATACTGTATGTACTGGGGCTGCACTGTATGAACTGGTACAGATACTGGTGCTGTACAAATGTATCACAAGATGTCGCTGATGTACTTGTGATATCAGATGACGAACAGGAGGATTTTTAAGACTTTTAAAGGGAAACCGTCACGCCAGCAAAACCTGTAAAAATAGCTTGCAGTTATGATGGGCTTTGCTGACTCGCCAGGGACTTGCCCGGCACTCTATTGTTTGTTTTCTTCAACCTATCGTCTTCTCAAACGTCTTCTCAAATCAGTGACTCGTCAGCCACCCTGACATCCAGACTCCTGTTTTGTCTGACGGACACCATGACGACGATGTGCTGCCGCTGTTGCACTGCACTGTTTGGATCATCAAACGGTTCTGAGTGTTCCGAGGAAGATGGATTTTGAGACGGATGAAAAATATCTACCCTGTGCATGTTTCATTTTGGTTGTTGTATTCTGCTGAGAGGCTGTTCCAGTCATCCAATTTTCCAACTGTCACAACTTTTATCAGCCAGAGTGATGACATCATCATATCTTCCTCCAGGCTTCCATAGTAAAACACCACACTTGCCAATGCTTGAAACAGCCAATCAGTGGCAGGAAAGTGCTCCTGTTGAAATCAATGGCGGTCGGGGGTCTGAGCAAACGCCCACCCACAGTGGGAGTAATGGTAAGGGGCCAGGGTGGCCCATGCGGCCACTTGTCCGCCCCTTTTAAAGCAGCTAGGTGTGGTTAATACTGATGAACTCTCACACACACACACTCGCATCCACTTCCTGCATGCTGGATCAATCTGCACACAGCAAGGAGGAAGAGACGCACAACTCCTGCACGTGTGGTTTGCTCTTTGGGTTCAAAGATGGCACAAGCAGGCTGTTTGCGGATAAAGATGGTGTGACGGAAGCCTCCATCACTGGGGCCACTGGAGAAGCCTGACTGCCAGCCTCCTCCCTATTGACTATGGGCCCTGGGTTTGTAGAGACTTCTGTGGCTACCCCCAGCAGTATCTTCCCATCACTGGCTGAGGGGATTATCTCCAGCAGACAGCCAGGATCTGCCACCAGGGAGTGACCACCATTGTTTTAGTTTAATGTTGTATCAATCAGTCTCCCCCCCTATTGTATTGTTAATCCCGTTACTGCCCCTGTTGTCTCTGGGAGGCAGATTAAGGGGGCGGTTTGTGTCCCAATATCTTGTTTTATGTAAATGTGTGTTTTGCTGAATATATCCAGCGCTGTGTGTAAGAAATAAATCAGTCTTCGTTTGGTTTTACCCTACACTGAGCCTCGGCGAGTGACTGGGGAACCGGGGAAAGTGTGTTGTCCCAGGCTAAGGGAGCACAAGACAGCGGAGGCAGTCGGTCCGACTAGCCAGCTCCGTGACAGATGGCACGGACAAACTGTGTTGGGTTCACTGACTGGGGACAAAGGTGGTGCAGACAAGCTGTTTGGGGATAAAAATGGGACAGACGTGCTGTTTGGGAGTAATTCCCAGGTCCTCCATTACACCATGGGAAGCTCCCGGATACACGCGTATAGAAGTTATCTCTGCTAATCTCTGTTAATTCAACAAAGCACCTTATCTAGCATTCCTTCTACCAGTTCCGCCCATCTACGTCACAAGTATGGCTTCTGTTGGGTCCAAAATGGTGAATTTTCCTTGCAAACATCCCTTTGTCTGGACGAAACCCCATTTTCCGGGAGTGAAACCTCATCTGTTCCTACTCAACAAAATGGACCCTTGTGACCTATGCAATCTGATAACGACCACCTTGAGAATTTTTCACCCACAAAAGTATGTTACCGTTCTATAATCCTAAAAAATGTCTTAATGACGTGCATTTGTAACTCTTTCAAAATCATTCTGCTGGCAAGCCGATAATATCCCAATCCCAGCAAAATTCAGATTAATATTGAAAATGCCGTTTTGTTACATATAAGCAAATATGATTTCGTCTTCATCATCTTACCCTAACTGGGGCATATTAAAGAAAAAAGATTTGGGGTGCTACAAGATAGATGGCTTCCTAAGAAGGACTGCTAGTTTCCATGGAGATAATGTAGCCGAAGTTAACCCATTTGAGCAGCAGCTGGAGAAAAAAAAAATAAAACCTTCACAATAATATATTATTATTTCTTTTACATGTTCTTGGCTAGAAATCGGGTTGTTGCTGGATATGAAGACCATGTTTTAATGAACTAAATCTGCTTTGATAACGGGGAGGAGTTGTCAGGGGTGGGGAAAAAAAATTCCCTAGGCTCTAGTATAACAGAAGAGGAAGAGTGCATAAGCCCCCAGTGTGGCAGCAGAGGCAGGAGGTGGCACATAGATCGAGGACAATACAGCTGAAGAGGAATCCTCGCCTCCTTCCCTAGGTGAGGACTCAAAGTCTTTGTAATTTGGGTGATATATTGTAATATCGGTGACGCGAAAGTATAGCCTTTTTGGATGTTCATTGTCCATATGAATCTTATTTTTAAGAATTCCATTGTTTTGTCGACCAAGGTGGGCATAACATGGTCATCTGAAGAATAAAGCCTGGATCAGGATTTAATGTTGTCACCAGCAGTGTTTGGCCAGAGGCATCCTCGTGTCTCTTCCTATTCATTCCTAAAATGTGTCGAGGCTCACCTGATCTGGTCCCTATTATTTAAAACCCACCTAATCCCTACATTTTCTAATTTTTCAGTAATATTCCCCTCCCCCCCCCTCTGCTCTCGCAAATACAGCCCCCCCCGTGATGCTTCCTCACCTTCCCTAATCCGGCTTTGAAGGAACAAATCCCTGTGTATTTATTCGGATCTTTTCCAGCCGATTTCCCCTCAGCGAGTCTGGCTGGAAGTGACCCACATTTGTTTTTGGGAAAATTGTAACCCCCCTCCCACTGCCATTTTGTATACATAAAACCTCCAAAAAAATACATTATCTGTAGTTTGGGGTGTCTGCTAAAAAAACGTATTAGAAAATGAAGTGGTCTTAATTCTGATTAATTCCGTTCGATTAAGAGAAGAACCTAATTGATACCATGAATGAAAAACAAGATTAATTGGCAGACGGGGGACACCCACTCATCAGATGTCACGTTGAGTATTGGTGGCCATATTCCTGAGGCTAATTTACACTGGGTGGGATATATAAAATCCAATTCTTTTGGATTCTTTTCTAGATGCACAGTAAGAAACATCATGTCAAAACTAATTACATATGATATGTGGTTATATGGTCCAAGTGGGGCAACATGGAAAGCTTTTAGGACCTTTAGAGGTCCTGAGATGGAGAAGACATCTAAGGTCCCAAGCTTATGTTGCCTTATATCTTTTTCTGTGTTGGCCCAATAAAAGGTATCAACCTCAACTAAAGATTCCCAGCAAAGGGACCTCCAGAAGACAATTTTGAATTAGTTACTGGTGAGATGTTTGGGGTGCTAGGACCATTTCATTTGTTGCTACAGGGATAAGATCACTTTTGGAAGCTAACCACCCTCCTATTGTTCTTACTTGTTATTATTTTAGCGCTAGTTTCAAGAAGATGAGGGGAAGCTCAGCTGTCTGTTGGTCACTCCTGCTGCTAGCAGCCCTGTTCTGTCACAGCGTCACAGCCAAAGGAGGCCGCGGAGGCGCTAGAGGAGGGGCCCGAGGAGCTTCACGCGCGGCTTCTCGCATGCGGGTCAGGACACCAACCCGCTACGGCTCTTTCCGAGTGGCGGCGGGAGCGGCGGCCGCTGGAGCAGTGGCTGGAGCGGCGGCGGGATTGGCAGGAAGAAGAAGGTGGAGATACGATGACAGCTCAGAAGTGAGCATGCCCTCAGGTAACAACACCGACGAGGGACTTTACAGCTACAGGTCCTGGGCCTCAGACACATGTCCTCTCGTTTCTTCCTTCCACCTCACTCTGACATCCTGCGCTACTGCAATCCTCAAGTTTTATTTTTAACAATAAATAACGCCCCACGCCAAGTATAAGAGGGGGAAAAAAAACTTTTCCACCATCTTCATGTGTGTGTGTGTGTGGGAACGTACTTTCTGGATGACTCTGTTCCATAGACACCCTGCAAATTACCCTGATATCCAGCCACAATTACCTGTACTCTGTATGATACAACAACGGTGGTTTAAAGAAAATGGATGGGTTACGATAGGTGAAGAACAGAAGAATCGATGCACGTCCCACAAGCTCCTAGCTTTCTGGCCAAAATTTTTCTGGTCCGACATATTGAAATCATGTGTTTTGTATACCGTTAATTGGACTTACGCAAAAAATACCATCGTTTCAATCGCTATCACAGAAATTTCAATCTATCTGATTTCTGTATTTTTTTGTACGTGTGTTCTGCTGTTTCCACGGAAACTATTACATGAAAGATGTAGCCTTGAAATCACTTAGCCTGGTGGGTTGGCCTTTATATGTGACACAGAAGTTTAAGCTCTGACACAATTTTCCATATCGACGTTTTGTGGAAGCCATTAGCGACTATGGAGCTGTCTGCCCGTGTTGACGACCCAGCAGAGCTGCCAACCTCTGGCCAATGCGTAGACATTTTTAATCTTACCTCAATGATTCTAGAAATCCTCTGTCATTTCTGATCATGCCAACTCTCCTGGAAAGGAATTTCATGTACTCATCGTCTCTCATGCCAAATGTGTTGTCAGGGTAGACCTAGGAGAACGAGCCTGGACTGAAACGCAACGCTCATCACAGATGGGAAACCAGGGTCCTCCAGAGGAAAAAAAAACCATTAATATCATTTCTTAATATTTAGAATTAATATAAGAGATACAGCGTTTCAGTCTATATCCCCTTTTCTGGACCCTAACCCTGTGTACCATAATAGTACCTTTTCCACCTCCGCTGTTCCTACTATCCTTATTTTGATCTTTTTTTAAGTTTCATGGTCCAAAAAAAAATTGAGATTCCTACCAGGGGAGAGCAGTTGTCCCCTGGGCTCTTATTAAAAGCTTTTCAGCTACCACCTGAGACTGTTTCTTGTTTTACTTGCAGTTCTACATCCAGCCACCAGGATGTCAAGGGTAACAAGGACTTCAGCCGACATTTATATCTATCTATGACTGGATCCTTTTTGTGTTCCTTGTGTGCAGTTTCTATACTGTTCCTTTCTATAGAAAATGTTTAGGTAGTGCACAACGTAATAGTGTAGTCATTTAGGATGAAGAAAGATACAATTCAAAACTCATTTTTAAAATGAAATAGTGGTTTCCAATTTTTCCCTAAAACCAGGAAAAATGCCTGGCTACCTGATTTCTTATTGGATCGATAAACTAATCCTGTCCTTGTAACCGATAAGCAGTGGATTCTACATCTTTACTGCACTTTACTCTCACTGTAAAGAATCCTTTTTGTTTGCTGCTTTAGGTGGAAATTCCTGTTTTCCTTAAGTCTTAGGATGGCCTCTTGTATACAGTAATATAACCCCCCAGCGCTGTATACAGTAATAACCCCCCCAGCGCTGTATACAGTAATATAACCCCCAGCGCTGTATACAGTAATATAACCCCCAGCGCTGTATACAGTAATAACCCCCAGCGCTGTATACAGTGATATAACCCCCAGCGCTGTATACAGTAATATAACCGCCCCACCACACTGAGGTGATCCTTTATGGAGATGCTAATGTCTGTTAATCTATAGACGTTTATTAGTCAGAGAGTCAGACTGGGTCATTAAGACTGAGCCATTCTATTGTTCCCCACAGGCAGTATGATATGGGGGTCAGATAACAGAGCAAAACTTATAGAAATGGCTAATATGCAGCTGACTGAAAACATTATATTATGGGGTAAAAAGCTAGAACTAATTTAACCCCTTATGGACAATGGGTGGTCCCTAAACCCATTGAAAACAATGCATTTTGAGCGTGTATGTTATGGAACCCAGTTCTATAACTATATATATCAGCAAGAAACGCTTATAGTTCTAATGAATATACGCTGGCTTTGACTAGTATAAAGGGTTAAACCTCACGCAAATATGTGAGAGAAGCAAGTAGCAGTATTCTAAGATGTTTATGTTTGTCTTGCTAACCACAAAGATATCCGGCTAGCAAATTGTTTAACATTGCTTAATACTTGTTTGTCTGACACTATATAACCTAAATCCTAAACGTAATAAAACAGAGTGATTTTGGACCTGACCCAGAGTGTGTCGTGTGTCTTATTTCTCTCTCCGTGCACGTACATCTATAGTCATATAATTTGGAGCTTTATTGGAAAGCATCCAAAACATGTACATGTACAGGCTTTGTCATTAAGGGGTTAAAAAACAAATAGTTTTGGAAAATGTTACACTAACAACAAATAGGTTTCGGCACCCAGTTAAGTGAAATGCATGGGGGGCAGATATGTGATAGTATTGAAAGCGGTTACCTTGAACTCCCAAATATATATAAGTGTATTATGTCTGTAACCATATATATAAGAAACCAAACATAAAAATGATTATTTAACTCCATACTTTGTTAAAATATCTCCAAATAATCTTACATCCAAACATATCTTTTTTAGGATGAGCTTCCTTGGTGGCAGAGGAATCTCCCAATATAAAATGATTATTTAAAAACAGCCATATCTTTAATGATTGAGCAAATAAACGTATATGTATATATAATGTTCATTACATAATCAAGTATATATTATGTACTAAAAAAATATTGAATGCTGTAGGTTTATAACCCCCCACCTTGTTGTTTTTATGCAAACCCCCCCTTCTAATTATTTTTCCAAGAAAAAAAAACCCTGAATATTATTTTTATACCTGATTCCACACGTGCGTACATTGCCAATAATTACCTTTCAAAGCATCTACTTTAATAATGAGTTACCATGACGATACCTCTGTATTACACCGAGGAGTTCCGTACAGCAGTATGGTACAAATATATATTACCCTCTCTGGATGCTGACAGATTGGAAATTGTCCTGAAGGGGCTGCTGTGTGTGTGATTTATAAGGTTTTAATTTGGCTCTGACAATGTTACATTTACTTTCATATCGTGTCCTAACAATGCTGGATTCGCTCGGCCCCGAGACGCGCATGTACGAAGGATCGGCACAATGGCGCGGGGAGCTTCTCGGGGACCTCAATATGGAGGAGAGCAGAGAGAGAGAGAGGCTATGATAGAAACGTTTAAATACATAAATGGGCTTAATAATGTTAGAACCGTAGAGGGTCACAGATGGAATGGAAGGAGGTGGTAGATAAGTGGAACAGCCTCTCAGCAGAGGTGGTAGAGGCTAATACACTAAGGCTATTAAACATGCATGGGATAGACATACGGCTCATGAATCTAAGACGAACCCAACGACTGATTAAGGTTTCAGTCTTTACAGCAGGAGAAACGGGCAGACTAGACGGGGGCCGGATGGGGCCGATCCGCCGGCAAATTCTGTTTCTATGTAAGCTTTCTAAAGCTTTATCATGCTGGAAGGTCCAGGACAATGAACATTATTCCAGGTCCTTTTATGAGTAGAAAACCCACTGTTGATACAAAGCGCCTCGACTCTGCTAATCCAGTCCCTTTTACAATCACAATGATGTCCTCTCCTTTTGAGCGCGGGATTTATACGCTTAGTGCAGAGTTTGAAGTATGGATTGGAGGTTTTGTTACATAGTAATTATTTCTTAATGGAGATGGATATCAAAGCAATTTGGATTATTCTGACGTGGAAGGATTTTTTCCGGTAAACTTTTATCCTCCGCGATGTACTTAACATCAATTGGATTCCTTACATCTCCGCAAACGGCAGGATTCGGAGCAGCGAATGTGTATTTCATGGAATCGTGTATTTTTTTTGTTGTTGTTTTTTTTCCTTTCTCGCGTCAGGTCTAAAAGCTCGCGGAGTATAACGGGGAGGAAGCGGCAGAATGCATATTTATAACAAAGCAGATCTTGGATCATAAATCTTTCGACGAGGGTAATCATGACAGGATGCGGTGTGTGTAAAGACTCAAGCTGCTTTAAAAGCTTACATTCTGTAAAAGAATTTTCGGGTCTGAGGTGGTATGAAAAACAACGTAAAAAAATAAAAAGCAAAGGTACGAAGCCTTGTACAAGGAACCCAATAGGAACCCAACATGAGGAATCAGATCCAGACCAGGTTATCCGAGGACAAGGACAGACCTTAGCCAAGGCCAAGTCATAATGTTTTTTTATGTTTTTATTTTATGGATAAATTAATTTTGTCAGTCTGTTGTTATTTTTCCAGATATTGGTAAGCTTAGTGGGTGGACAGAAGCCTTGGTAGAACCGTCGTCCAATCCGTACCAGTGGTGACCCTCCAGAACACTTGGATTCTCGGTCCAAGGCTTTTGGAATTGTTGTCCCCAAGGCTGGAGAATCTTTTGAAGTTACTGTTTGGAAGATGAATGTTGAATGGTCCATGGCCTGTTCTAGTATTACATTTGCAAAAAAAATGTTCTTGATTGGATGAAGAAGCCATGTGACAAATTAAGTAGACCCCTGGAAGCAACCATAATGTTTATGTTTACCCATTCAAGAGTAATCATTTTATATTGGGCTTGTAGGGGCAAAAGAATAACCATCACTTCTTCATCAGATTAGGTTATTTTTTAATTATTAAACCCAAATTCAACCCTTGGTCTCCACTACTAATCTGGTGATTTTTGGATCTAGGGATCCATAAAACCTTGTGATGTTGGGTCGTACATCTCAAGGCCAAAAATCCTCATATTCTAATCTGAAAGCAGCTCGGAAAGGGACACAGAACGCTGTTCCTCAGACAGGTCTTTCTTTCACGACCGTTAGTGATGTATCTGAACGTTCCACATTAGCGCCCCTACCCACCCGCGTATCTTCTAAGGCCTCATTAAGCATCGGAAATACAAATTACTTATCGAAATGAAATGTGTCCCTGTCGGAGTGCCGTTCCGAATAGAATGCGGCAAATGCTTTTGTGTTGAACTGTATTTCCAGTGTCAAGCACGGAACACGATCAGAGAGTGTGAAAATGTCACTGGGGAGTAATCAACAGCGGACGAGAGTCGGAGGGACTCTGTGGGCTAAACAATTGTTCTAGAATATCCTTTTATCGTATATAACATTAACTGTATTGGAGAGATGGAAATAAAAGAATAAATCAAGGGAAAATTTGTTACTTTTCTTTCCCGGGAGGAGACCAGGTATACAAATGCCTTTTTTGCGGAATTTGCATATGGTGCCACAGGGTAAGCCCCCCCCCGAAGAGCCCGATATAATCACCTACTTGAACATTTAATAGGTTTCTCCACCTATTTCCCATCTTTACACCCTGACGCTCTTTTGAAATCCTTTTACGCACAAAGAGGCCAAAAAATGTATCCCTAACATGCAATAAATCTATAGGTAGGCTTGGTGGCCCTCCTGATCTACTTGGTCTTGATCGGAGGAAGCAGGAGAGATCCTTAAAACATTGAATAAGGTTACGTTGCTTTAGCTTAAAATGAATATACAAGGTCATTAACGCTCATTATTTTGTGTATCGTTAAGTCCATTGCGTTAGAGTTGGAGATGTCTTCATGGAACCCCAAAATAATTCAAAGGTTGACCGTACAAGAAGGAACTCTCAATTATCAAACATTCTTAAGCCAAAAAGGGTATACCGTCCCACATGGTTTGAGACAAAAAATGTTGACGTACAGAGTTAAGCTCGTATAGGCGCTGACATCAAAAGAAAAAGACCGCGGCTAGGATTATTCTAGAATTTTACCGTGATATGGCTCTAGGTTTTCTTTTATACATAAGCAGAACTCAATATTGATTGGATTTCTTCAGGCGTATTCTATTGAATGCGATTTGCGGCCGTATACCTGCTATTAGCTTCCAGTTCCATATTCTTCGGGGCGGATAAAGGACTATACGTTATGCGGAGAATTCCAAGTGCAACAGGAAACCGGTGGAAAGGGGGACTTTCAATTATTGGTATGCAGGACTCACGAGCAGGGCTTAGTAAGTCATGGGTGACATGCAAAGAATGGAATCAGTGTTCTGTAATAATTCAATTAAAATGAATTGAAGAAGAGAGAGCACGGTGCCTACACATTATAGATGTCTCAAGCTCTAAATCTGAAACTAGGTTCCACGTTCTTCACTAACATTGAAAAGAAAGTCATAGGAAAATGACTCTGTCCTGACCAGGACACTTCGAGATACAATCATTTTAAAAAGGGTTGAGTCGACCACCTGTTGGACCTCCATTAGAGGCTGGACTTTAATTCCCATTACATTTAAGATGTTGTACCATCAAGAGAAGAGCTTATCAACAATATCTTTGACTTTTGCTTATAGTCTCAGAAAGTCCAAACCTTTCTCCATCCGCTTTGGCCACACGGAGACGGTTTAACGCCCCAAGGGTGCGTTTCTGGGTTATTTTTGTCATCCAAACATCTTGCCTTTGAAGTACAAAGTGTGACTTTGATCACGGAACTCGCTATATATTTGATAATATGTAACCGTGAAAGTCTTAGATGGAAATAGCCACCGAACTTAGTTGGGTTTTCGTTCCGACTTACTGTATTCCGGGGATTATCTCGAGCTTGGAAGGTATTTTTACAATGAGATATTACCTACCAAGACCTGTCTGCAATGAAACTTTCCACGGAAATTCCAGATCACTGCAGGAATAATTCCGTCCGCTGTGCGACAAGACCGTATCCTGTGCCTTTTATGGCGAAGGACTGTAAGTTGGTCCAATCTCCATTTTGAGACCATTTTGGCCAAAGTGTAGATATTAGATTTATTATATAATTGCTAATAAAAGAACACGAGCAAAAAGAATAATCGATACAGACTCCAGCAGGTGAATTAACCTGATCCTTTATTAAGTAGAAAAGGAAATATCGACGCCAAGGACGTGGGGGGGGGGGGTATAACACCTAGCGTGCTTCACGCATGGAGCTCTTAATTTATATGTCTGTCACCTTGGCGGTGACTTTCTTTACTGACTTTCCTATTTATTGTTTCTCGACTCTTCTCTTGCAATGCAGAATGTACCCTCCTCTCTCATCACGTCGAAGTATAGTAACACTGAGTCTTCCTTCTATCACTTACCAAGCTGACTTCTCATTCTCCCTCTCTGTTTTTTCCACCCCTCGCGGCCTAGGAGTGGTCTCTGCAGACCTGACAGGCTGCCAGCCACCGTATTTCAGCCGGACGGAGAAAATGAATATTGATTTTATGTTTCTTTCATGCTAGGCATTGCTTGGGGAAGTGCATAAGATCTCACCTCAGCATATTTTGCCAACAAACTTTTAGCCGTCGGAGATATGATACAGTCCAGAAATGTTTTAACTCTATTTTCTGAAATATTCTCGAATAATTTTGTCTCTTTTGATTTGAAAAAACGTATTGGTTGCAGGTAAATGTTGAATTTTACGGATAATGGACCCTTTTTAAACAGCCAGGACTCATCTGTAGAAACAGGGATCCAGATAAGTTAGGAGATGAATTCATAGCAGAGACATTTCATGAGTCTTGGTTCTCCAGAAAACAATAATTTTACCCCGTCGCGTTTCATTAAATTCTCTTAGATTTTCCACCACGGCGGAACTTATGATAAAGGTTCTAGGTACCTCACTTTGCTGTATCGACTATTCAGCCATGTTGATAAGCAAGTAGAGGTGTGAAGGCACGGATACCGTACTAGGCGGATTAGTGAACTAGAAGATTCCTCATATATTGTTATATTTCCAACTTGGCTCTTGTGTTCCTTGTTACATTTTGTAGCACTTTAAGCCTTGGTTTTATTAACCCTTTGTCTATATCGGATTCTAGATCATGTCCTAGTTTGGGTCATAACCTCGTTGTGGACGGATTCTAGGCGCCTCTACTTTTAATGGATCTTAGGGGACACCTAAGGAATTTGCCACAATACAAAGAATCCTGATATAGTTCTGATGTCTTTGCTCACCATGATATTAGGGTCCCACCAGCTGGAGATGAGACAGACCTAAAGGCCAATGTTTAACATTTGCCTTTACTCGAGGAAAGTTTATGGATTAGAAGAACCCTGGTATTCATTTTCATATTGTTCTTGGTTACTGCGATTTATCTCAAGAAATATCACTTTAGGTAATTATAGTTACCAAGAAAAATATGAAAATGAATACCAGGGTTCTTCTAATCCACACACTTCCTCGAGTCTCACAAGAACTGCTCGCTACATATTTAGTCCGAGAAACCCTTCATGGATGCAATCTTTGGGCATATGATGAATACTTGGAAGCTACTCATAGGGTGCTAAGTTCTGGACTTTTGTCCAGATTCTCTAGATTTTTTTTGTATTTTCATTACATATCTTGGTTTTATTGTATATTTAATTGTTGTATATTTTACGTGTTGTTTGGATTGAAAATGTTCCTTTTTTGAAAAATCTGTTTTTTATTTTGGATTTCGATAGTCACCTTGGACCTGTGTTATATGTAATGTAGAATGTTGAATGACTTCATACCCTTCTGTATTTTTTTTTGGTCAATACATGGATTAGCACAGTGGAGTCGCGTAGACGAGTAGCCCCCATTTGCCCTGCTCTTCTCATTCTGGGTCAGTTAATGTTGGCTTAACTCAAAGAGAAGTATAATTCAGTTATAAAATACGCTTTTATTCACAATACTTCGTTGTCTATTTAGTCTGTAAATGTGGGCCTTTGTCGTTCCCTGTAGCTCGGCGTGGCGGTGGTTAGCCATGAGTGATACTGTGGCGAGGTGGTTAGGTAGCCATGGATATGAATTAGACTCTATCGAGCCGCCTAAGACAAAACCATTCACAGGCAGCAAGTGCTTGTAATTGTCATCCCGAGCATCAATTATCCCTAGCGAGGCTATCTGTCTGCAATCATATCTACAGCATCGGGACAGAGGCCACCGCAATGTGCTGTACGGAGCTTAAGTGGCGACTGAACAGTATCCATCTCGGTTCTTATTATGGCCTTCTGATTAGGATGATTAGTGACTGACTTTACGGCGACATTGAGAATCTAGAATCTTTTTTTTTATAAAAAAAAAAGGACCTTAACCTCTGTGAGTTTGGAAGGACACCTGGCTCGTTCCTCAGGCACGCATTAAGTATCTATAGATACTTTACATAATGTGGGATGTGCTGATAATGTAGAAGGCCTTGGGGACTTAATTTTGCTTCATCACAGGTCATGGGGGCATAAAGCCTGCTCTTTGTTGGCAACGTTGCCCCCTACGCAGATCCAGTCGTTGTTCGCCAAAGATATCCAGATTTTGGAATTTAGATTTATCCTTTTTGACCAAGTCCCATTCATCGAAACTTAGAACCCTAAGTCTAGTCTGCCCGTTTTTTTTTTTTTTTCCTGCTGTAAAGACTCAAACTTTAATCAGCAGTAGGTCCTAATATATTTAAAAAAAATTTAAAAAAGAAGAAAAACATATAGAAAAATTATATATTTTTTCCAAAAGAAAAATATTTGCCCGAAATAGTCCAATAAGATTAAAAAGTATATCACCATGGGGACAATGAAACTATTCTGTCCCGAATATGGTAATTTTGGTAGTAGAAATATTTTCTATTATTGATTCTGGGTGATTACTCACCTACCCTGCCTTTTTTTTATTTCCCTTTTAAGGGTCGGGGAGAGAGACACTCGTAAAACTTTCTCTCCTCTAGGAATACCCATAAATAATGGATCGCTCCGATAGCCTTCATTAGCATTAAAAATTGCTTACCCCTCGATCCCAGTCCATCAGTAGCACGCTAACGAGCTTAATTAATTAACTGTTTCTCAATTTATAGCTAGTTTTAGGCTCCCTTGAATCTGATGAATTTTTGAATTTGCAGATCTATGTTTCCCCCCCCGATTATGGTGCTTATTATCTATGGAGACATTTTGTCTGCCGGTTGGTTTATAAGTAGAAATATACGCACTTAAGCTATGCCCTTTCCAAGATCTTCTTTTTTTTCCCCGTGTTTGAAGAATGATATGCTTGCTTTACTTAATGAGAATAAGATATCATAGATTATTTGCTAAGCTTATATATCAACATCTAAATCCTTCTCGGTGCTAAAATCTAAGAAAAAAGACAATTATGAATGAACCGGCAGGCTTTCAATTTCCATGACTTTATTTCAATTCTCTCTCTTTTTTTTTTTTTTTTTTTTTACAGAAGGGAACGCTGATTAACTCATTTTTTGCTGAGTGTTTGTAAAGTTATTTTTTTAATAAAACTTTTTGTTGTTTTTTGCTTTCTAAATAAATACTAATAGCTTTCCTCGGTGAATATTCCATAATCATTAATCTCATATTCCATAGAGAGCGAGGTAGAAGAATGGAGGGCTATTGTGACTTATAATAATAAATCACTGCATCAGAAGAACTGACCGCTCCGTCGGTGTTCCTTTAGGGAGAAGAACCTTCCAAGAGCAAATATAATATCGGGATAGATAGATTTATGGCAGGTCCACCTGTTTTTTTTTCTTTTTAGCATCCTAGCAGTGTTCTTGCAATTAAAGTTAATGACAATGAGCTTGTCTACTGTTTAACGTTCCTTTATCTGCTGGTCCCTGGGGTCGTTTAGTTATCTCTCCGGAATCTCAGCTCAAGTCCTTTTATTTTCTTAGAGAAACATAATAGGGCTATGTTCTACAAGAAAATTAGCTTGGAAGAGGGCTTGAATTTAGATGAAAGATTCCATATCTGTAGGACAAAGCGGTTATTACTCAGAAGAAGATGGCATGGCTATGGTTGATAAGAATAATAATGCCAAAGCATGGACAATCAGTTAAGCTTCGGCTGGTGGAGACACCAACATTTGACCATGTTGAAACTTTGGGTTGCGTTCTTCTGAGCCGATGCTTAATTGTATACAAGATGATGGAGTTGGAATAGATATATATCTTACAATGTCCTTTAAATACATCCCAGTGTCCATAGATACAGATTGTCCATGTCAGGCTCATCATATCTCAGCCTTTACGAGATGTTGGAGTCCAGAGCACAGGAAGGTAAGAACCCTCACAGTGATAGACTTCACAAATGAGACTGAATGTTTGAATATAGGTATTTTAAACAAAAAAAAGATGCATCCCACCATAAGTAGCAGAGTAGGAGGCATGTCAAGTATACAGACCGCAGGAGAGTATGACGTTACACTCCAGGTAACACTCCAAAAGGGTTTGGACTGGAAGCAAACGAAAGGGGTAAATCCAAGAAGCAGTCCAGGTCCAAAAAGGTAACAGGCAGGCAAAAGGGTAAATCAGTCAGATTTGCAAGGCTGGGGCCGAATCCTGACAGTCCAACTCAACTAAGAGGACACCTCTACATTTCTTAAGACCAACTCCTATAGCTGTTCCACTTATCTACCACCCTCTACCGGATTTCCTTTTTGTTAAAAGGACTAATACTTATGATGAGCATTGGGTACATTGGGTTATCAGGCTACTTATTTACCAGTATTCGTAATAAATAGGTTCTACATACTTTTTCTTCTTACTATAATTAAGATTCTTGACGCCTGCCTCGTTTCAGCCAAGTCTGAAAAAAAAAAAGATATGTTTGCCAATAATTCTTGCTACGCTGCTTTGTGCGTTCATAGAGTTAAATTATGCTTTGCCCTTTCTAAAAACACGGAGGTTTTCCAAGCCAGAGACTAACAATGAAGGCCTCGCGGGACCCCATACATAAATAATTGAACTGGATAGGAGGATGTTATTCAATTTGAAATAAAGAAATGCCGTCTCGGGCAAAAAGTATCAATTAAAACAGCTTGGAGGCTTTGATAAAAGCACAGTACACAAATAATAATGGCATCCCCTTTCCTCTGCACTAATGCTGTCAATTTCTTCTCATACACAATGACAAAACTATCATGTGGAAATAGTGGCAGTGGGTGGATAATGTGTAGTTAACAAACGACAACGAGGAGAGACCTCGTGAGGTGAACAAGACTAGAACTTTCTAAACGTATCTGTAAGAGTCGCACCTACTTCCTGTTTGGGTCACAAACAGAATCACTTCCAATATGTACTTCCTGTCGGGTCGCATAGGCAACTGAAGCTTCATGCCAGGCATGGTCAGGCCATCTGGCATGGTGGCCAAATCCCCAATGGGCCACTGCTCGATAGAGGCCCATACTCATGGCTGGATATGCATGGACGGACCCTGCATGAGTATAAAAACATAACGTACATTATTTGGTGGCTTCTGCTCTTAGAGCGCCAGGGTTACTTAGTAGTCCAATGATTAACCCATTTCCTTTTTCCAAGGCAATCTGGGAAAAGTAGCATTTGACCTACATCAAGAGTTGCCAGCCATATAAGAGATTAATGTGTGGTCCTATCTATGCTGTAGACTTGAGCATAAGTATCATAAACGAATGGGGAACCTAAATGTACGCAACTCTATGGCTCAAATTTAGGTGACTAAAAAATAAGTGATTAAAAAATCATCCCTGTTCCCCCAACACATAGAAAAAGACGGAAATTCCAGCAAGGACTCCCAAGCTAGCCCAGTGTTTCTCATACGTCTTCTAAACTATGAAAATGTAATTTTTAATATCCTGTCCGCAATCTCCACCATTCATTTTCGCCAGCTAGAGCGACGCCATCCTTTTAAGTTAGCATCTAATCTACTCAACCGAACGCAAGACAGAATAATTTGTCTGTGTTGTACGACTCCAAAAACACAAAAAAAAATAGAGCTAATGGCACAAACAGAACATAATGCCAATGGATATTATCCAAAAAAAATGTATAATTTATTTAACGTCAGGCTTAAGATGTAGAAATCGAACGAAAAATGGTCAGGGCGGTGGAGAGAAATGATGTATTTTTCTGAAATTGATCAGAGAAAACATGCATTGCGGTCAGTGTTTTAAACAGATCTGAAATAAAAAGCTAAATGGGCTATATATTCCATTTATTATGCTCAATATTTGCTATATTCTGGATATTTTTAATATTATTTGGTCTTTCAGACCAAATATTTGGGGAAACTACTCATTGGAATCTTTGAGACTTTATTATATACATAAGTGGTTTCATAATGGTTTATACGTGAAGCAATATACATGGGGGTTTTTTTGGGTTTTTTTTTGGTATACTGGAAATTTAAAAATTAGTTTCATAATTTTTCGAAAAATAGGGGAAAAAAGTATTTAAAGCAAAAAAACACAACTCGTTGGTCTTTCTGTTGTCTTACCCACTGACCAAATTACTCTTTATTCACAAATGCCATTAAAGGCGATTCCACAAAGAAAAGTACCTATTTCTTACTATACCCTCAAAATAAATAGCAAAAACACAATAACGCTAAAATACATTTTTTTTCCCAATAAAATCTAAGTGTAATCCAGAAAACCCTTCCTCGTACATAAAAATACCTGTACAACTTAATACAAAAATACATCTTTTTTTTCCCGTAGAGCTGTTTTCCAGTAACAACCAATATTCAATACAATTAAGGTTATGCTTGTGCCAAAACACAAAAAAATAGAATTGTATTTTCCGATTCAGTGGGATCTAATAGCTGTAAAGCTGCATCAGTGATTCAGGAATCAGATTTGTTAAATTCTAGAAAAGCCTTTTTTTTCAAAACCTGATACGTGCAGCTCAGACGTTCCGTAGTCTGGAAGAGATTTGTATTATAAATGGATGGTGGTCTACCAGCAGACCGATGAGGCCATCTCTAAATCTCTAGTCGCGTTATAATGATCAGTCTAACTTGTGTTCCATTCCTGTTGTGGATATCGCAATCAATTTTAGGTGGCGGAGGGGAATAGAAGACTCGTTACCGTCTCACATTAGGTCTTATTAAGGGCTACTGGTAGACTTTCAGGCCTTTCATAAAACATAGCACCTTCTGAGTAAGTGTTCTAATGAGCAACCAAATGATTTTCACCTACGTGAGTGGGCTTACAGGAAAAAGTATCTGAAGGAAATAATTTTTGGGTTTTGTACTGCGAATTGTGTGAGAATCTCAAGTAGTTTAGGGAAAAAAGCTCAATTTATATGTAAAGTTTCTATCTATTGATCTGATCTGCTCATCGTACATGGACTACTTTTTAGCAAGTATTAGTTTCTACTCTTATGGACTCTCATAAAAGACAATATACTTGGACCAATTGACATTTTTGGGGGTTTCCACCCAGAAAATACATATTTTATAAAAAAAAATATGGAATCCAGGGTCTGAACCCTATTTGCATGGCATAGACCTCATCCTACAAACTTCAACATTCCTGTCTCCAAGTTATGGCAGGATGTCATTTCAATCCTATCAATTCCATCTTCCGTATGTGGATTTAATAAAAGGTCTAAAGGTGGAAGAAGAACTTTGAAGCTCAATTCACAGGAAGAGACACTTGAAACCCAAACACCACACCAGGGTTTGGTGGAGGATCCTGGTCAGAGAGACCTGCTGGCCCACAGCTACCATTTGTGGATTTAATAAAAGGTCTAAAGGTGGAAGAAGAACCTTGAACCTCAATTCACAGGAAGAGACACTTGATACCCAAACACCACACCAGGGTTTGGTGGAGGATCCTGGTCAGAGAGACCTGCTGGCCCACCAGGTCGAGATACCAGTCCAAAGGAGATAGAAGATCCTCACAAGATGCTTTTGAGATTTATGCTTTTGTTAGCAAATCTGCCAGCACAAGGTACATGTCGTATTTTTGTCCTCTATAAACCTGTCCCCAAGGATAGGCTAGATTTAATTTCCTTCTCGTCTGTTTTTTTTTTCCAATTCTAATTATTTTTGTTATTGTTGTTTCCTGTACAACCTATAAATAAATACCAGGCAGCTCTCTTGCTGTAGTTTTTTTCGGATTTTTCCCTCCAGAGTCCCATCGTCCACTTGCATATTATGAAAATGTTGTAAATGAAAGAGAAACAATGAATATAATGGATAATTTAAAAAATGCACAAAGCATAGAGCTTTGTCAAAAGGACCTTGACAGTGAGCAGTCTATCTACCTCGGGTCCAAATTAACTCCTTAAATCTTAATGACCATTGGGAAGATTTTTCTAATTTAGAAAAAAACACTGGTGATAGACAAATTTCACTTAAAAACTATAAGTATTTTTTTTAAATAATTTAATTATTGAAAAAGTTGATTGAATTAGCGAACTCTTTTTTTTTCCCCCAAGATCTGTTTTAATAATTTCCACGCTTTTTTTATTTTTTTTTCTCCATTCTTTCATCTTAAAAGGAAACATTTTGTAAATGTTTTTTCTTCCCATAAGGTTATCTGGCTGCCTTGACCTATCGAGATCTTCGGGGGAAACAGTGAATACATTTTGATTCGAGCTTTTATATTAACCCTGCTCGTCTTATCCAAAATCTCAAAGATCCGGAAGAATACCCAAGGAACGAGATAATGTAAAAAAATATATATCTTTGTTACATTATCTGTGGTTTTTTTTCCATTTTTTTTGGCCTGAGTCAAACTTTTCCAGACCTGGAAAACTGAGAAAAAAACCCAACCAACCGAAATCAGGGAGTTACTTTCGATGGGATTTTATAAAGCGAGTACTTTGTTGTCTCTGGGATTATTTGAAACATAATTCTCCCATGTATGTGGGGAGCTATTCATCAACCTGCAACTCCAAGTATCAAAAGTAGGGCAGTGCGATGGGAAATTCTGCTTGCGTTCGGAGAACCCACTGCGGTTCTATCTTCCGATGCCGTTGTGTGCGGCGGCTGGTGTCGGAGGGTCTTTAATCATACTTGAACGACACCGAAAAGGAGGGATTTATGCAGATTTTCCGATCCTCTCCAGCCTGGTAATTAATATAAAAGGGTTATACGGTATAAGACAGGAGCCCCGCCGAGCTGGTTAATAGTAATAGTTGACCATTTTTAAGAAGTCGTTTCTGGTTATGTCGCCATGCTGAGCTTCTAGAACATATATCCGGGGGGGGGGGGGGGATGGAGAAACGCAGGACGTTGTTTTGAGGGTAAATAGAAAGTTAAAACAATGATGCATTATACCATTTGGATCATTTAGTTGGCACAATCTGTTTTTTTTTATATTAACATACAGATAGATACGCATATAGAACATGAGTAGACAATCTTATAGAATGGATAGATAAACAACATATAGAAAGAGAGAGAGAAAAAGTAAATTATACGTGGAATTCCACATTATTTGCCGTCTTGAAGCCAAGAATAACATTATAGTTTAACTTGTTTTGATGTTCAATACATATTCATGATAATTAATAATTATTTCCTCGCTGTTTAGACCCGCCGAGTCCCGAATAACTTCGGTGTGCATCCACGTCTCGGTGTGATGGCGAATTCCGCATTACATTGTACTTTCCTGCTGCACACAAAGGGTAAAAAAAAAAGATACCGAGATCATTAACTTGTACCCCTGTCTCCGAGCCCAAAACCCCCTTCTTAAAAGGAAGTTCAAGCCAGCGGGTTAAGCAGTCTGGCCGAGGATTGATCAGAATCTCCAAACGACCGTTCATCTTAAGACAGAAAACTTTCCGGCTGCGTGGAATCGATGGCATTATAAATTGGCTCATTGATTTCCAATAGTAATGGCAGAGGTGGTTGCACAGAAGAGTCTGCAGCCAAGGCCAACGTCCAAGGAATCGCTAACTAGAGCGTCATTGACCCTGACACTGATACACAGATATTGCTCTCTGAAGTGAGCAGACGATGTCCCGAGCACATATATACCATGCTGAACGCGCGTCCCGGCTGAGAAACACAGCCATATCTCATCTTGGTACTTAAGATCTCCGCATTGCACTCTTCTTCTGTCTTCTTTCTACGTTCTGTCTCGACGACAATTATCTTCTCCCTCTGATTCTCTGTTGTGTGCCGACATGCAGCGTTATCCGAGATTTTTTTTCTTGCTGTGACTCACCTATACCAAGTTATCTTTAGTTTGACATGCGCAACTATCTCTGGTTGTCCTCTTGTTTCCTGCAGTTGCATCTGTCCCTGCATCTGCCATTCACCTACCGTGATCTACAGCGTCGCTCTCACTCTAACAATCACGCTATCTCCTTGTACCACTCAAAGCGATCACGCGCGCAACTCTACCCTTTATTCTACTCTTCTTCCATCTCTTTTCATTTTTTTTTTCCTGCCAATCAGCCGCGTTATCTTCCCGTGACACACGTGAAGCAAATGACAAGCGTAAAAAAAAAATAAAAAATCAAGAACGCTGATAGACAATGACAAAACCATAAAGAAAAATAAACGCCATGCATACAAAAAGAACGTATTCATGGGGTTGTGCCTCGAGCCCGAGAAAAAGACAACTAGCCATTCAAAGATTTGTTTTCTATTCTGTTCTCATAACAAAAATGCAAGAGATGTGTTCAAAAGGGACTGTTGGATTGATGTAGGTCTTGTTTTATCTGCGATGCTTGATGTCAGTACATCCTGGCTAAGATTATTGATGAAGGAAAAAAGAAACAAATGTGCCGAGCGTATAAATGACACCGTAAAATAATGTTCTTTTTATCAATTCAACATCCCATCTTCAACTGTCCCTTGATACAATCCAATTTCTGCCCTATACCGGTAACATCACATGATGAAGTGTACTAATTCCCAAACTACCTAGGTGCCCAATGCCGTTGGACAACATCACCATTTTTTTCCCTGTGGGTGATATATAACAAATATCAGAAATGTAAGAAGCCTGCTGGGTCTACTACAAGTAGTGTTGAAGAACGTGTCTTGGGACTCAGTGGAAGGAGGGCAAGGTATTTTTGTACATGCTCATAAAATAAAACCATACTATGTCTCACCTTAGACCTCCCTTATTATTTGTCCCTCTATTTCTGCTACTCTCGCATGATCAGCATACCCACATACCCTACATCATGTCGCCATTTTTCCCAGTGGATTACATATAACAGGTATAAGAAACGTAGACAAGTGAAGCCTGAGGGGTCTACTAAAAATCAAGTCAAATGTTGATATGCCTCAAGACTCAATGGAACGACTTAAGACTCAAATAAGGACATTTGATATTTTGGAACATTCTTGCTCAATGTCTAAGGGCTGTGACATGTCTCCTCCTAGGCCTTCACCACTCAAAATGCTAATGCCTTCAATTACCTCCAAACCATACATGTCATCCAATCTGGTATGGTTGGTGGTAGGACCTATTGATTGGTGAAGATGCAGTTTTTCACTACCATAGTTGGCGGCCATCTTTTTTTTCCGGTCACGTAACTTGCAGCTTGGCTTCACCAGTCGCTGGCCATACTCTAGCACCCGCTCTGTCGTTGGAGCATTTGCCTGGTGTGCCAGTCCAGGTCTACTCTGGAGTCAAACTACAAGGACTCAATAACGCCTTGGTCTCTTAGATAAGCAGAATAATTCTTCTAGTTCGTCCAATGTTACAAAAGGAATTTATTATGAAAAAGTTAATATGCTAATTTATTTTATTTTTTTAAAAATGTGTTATCTGACATAAGCCACCCTGGAGTAGAATGTTTATACACACGTCGTCAACACTCTGCAGACTACCAGAGAAATACCGGATTAAAAGCTATTTTTACATATCCTATGAGGAATACTAAAAGATATATTTAGGAGTTGTAACATTAATCATCTTACTCCGATTAATAAACGAGATTTTACTAATTATCTAATGAACTAATTAAAGATTTGGCTACTAATACAGACTTTTTTAAAAAAAAAATTACAGTTTAGTTTTTAAAAACCCTCTTTATTTTGACCAGTATCTTTGTTTAATTGTAGTTAATAAATCATTTTTACAAAATAAAATAAAATGAAAAAATAGCGGAACCAGAAAAAAAATAAAATCTACACTTATAAAAATGGCATGAAATCTTTGTAAAAAAAAATAAAAAAATAAATAATAAAAAAATATATATATAAATAAAAATAAATCAATTGTTGAAAAATAAATGCAGACATACAAAAAGATTAAAATTTGATGGAAAAAAATTTGATGAAAAATGTAAATGAAAATGTAAGGAATACAGAACGGACGTAAAGAAAAGTCTAATGTTTCATTGTTTGTGATTTTTTTTACCAAATCTTCCACTTCATATTCACAAATATGAAAAGGTTTTTATTAGGGTCTTTATGGGTGATTTTACCCAATTATATTCTATAAAATGGTCTCCGAGACACTATGTACTGACAGTTTAAGGTCACGTGTAGGTTATACACAGTAGCAGCGCATTAAACTTGCTTTACGAGAGCCTTAAGCGTAAGCCAAGTTTACTAAGCTTAGATATTCATGTCAAGCTCAACAAGGTCAAGCCAAGTCTGGCTTTTAAATCAACGACATAATAAGAAAAGGCAAGAAGATCCTGATCTTCCATGGGATCGGAGAATATTATTGAGGCAATAAGGGTTCTGTATGCTGATCCAAATAATTAACATTAATATTAATTACATAAATAAGAGAAAAAAATCCATTTAACAAATGGACTGGGTTGATGTTTAGCTTAAAAGTCCTAATCAAAGATCTTGGTGAAAACTTATATTTTTGTAGTATAATAATATATATAATAATAATAAATACAAAAATACATACAAATATTTTTTGGAGATTTTAATGCTAAATTACTTCAGTTCGTATTTTTTGTAGATAATAAATAACTATAATAATAATAATAAAATAAATAATAATAATAATACAAAAATACATACAAGTATTTTTTTGAGATTTTAATGCTAAATACTTCAGTCCGTGGCACGGTATTTCTTGTCACACGAAGTTATTGATTATTTGAAAAGGCTAAAGTCTCCGATGACTAATAAGCTACAGAAGGGATAAAGAAGCAGACTTTAATGTCGCCACAGACGATCCTGGGTTCAAATAATTAAAATATATTAAACCTTTTCATGAAACCGATTGAATTTACAATATTATCGGTGCAAGAAATTATGGCTGTCAAGCGTGTAATAATGCAATATTAACAATAGGGTATTCTATGTGATAAAAAGTGGTTGAAAATTATAACGTTTCATTCCGATTGCGATTCTGCTTTAGTGAACAGGTAATGTTACAGATATAGTATATTTTTTTTGGTTTTCCAAGAAATTTTGAAGATACAGAAAGAAAAAAGCTATTTACAGATTTAAAATATCTCAGGGTTTATTATTTAAATATATATATGTATATGTATATATATATATTATATATATATATATATATTATATATATATATGAAAGCTGATGCTTTATGGCAATGCTAATGAAGTCCGTTCCTCCATAGACTTTCATTAGTCAGAGAGTCCGACTTGGTAGTTAAGACTGAGCCATTCTATTGTTTCCCACAAGCAGTATGATAAGGAGTCGGGTGTTTTGCCTTATACATGGGATCAGATAGCAAAGCGAGAATTCATACAAATGGCTAATATGCGGCTGCCTGAAAACATTATATTATGGGGGAAAAAACTACAACTGGGGTAAAAAAAAAGAAAACGGCAATATTCTTGAAAACTTATTTTTATTTCATACTAGAAATAAAAAATGTCGGTGGAAGCGTCTTGAATTCAGCACTTTGGACAGTTCTACGTATTACATCGCAGAAACGGGACAATGTATTTCTTGTTCTCTTACTGCTGGTAGCTACAAAAAAGAGCTAATTGAGATTAAGATTAATCACGGAGTAGAGGACTGTAATTAAGTACACAAATAACAATAGATGCAATAAAAAGGAAATCGAGGTGAAAGCATTTAAAAGGCATGTATCTTTAATCGCAAAATCATGAGCCTGGAATGATCCCGAGTCACGGATATTAAGTCAATGGGTCATATTAGGTCTTAGAAGGCACTTTTCATATTACTTTTACTGGTTTATGTACTCAATATGATCCATCCGGTAACCATGATGTTTTACTGAGAGGGTGGTAGATAAGTGGAAGAGTCTCCCAGCAGAGGTGGTAGGGGGGTAATACAGTGAGGGGATTAAACATGCATGGGATGGACATACGGCTCCTGAATCTAAGACGAGACCAACGACTGATTAAGGTTTGAGTCTTTACAGCAGGAGAAACGGTCAGGCCAGATGGGGCCGAATGGGGCCGATCTCCTGGCAGGTTCTATGTTCCTATGATATAAGAGCAATTTACAGTATGTAAAAACTTTAAACATCAGCTGGACTGCTGCTCTTTTTAGTCCACTCACCCTCCAATCTCCTCCATGTTGGATGACCATCGGCACGGACAATTAGCTTCTGCTTGAAAGCCCCGTATATTCTTGTACGTATTTAACGGGAAGGCATTTTTTTTTATGTGTCTTTACGTTTATGAGAGTTTTCACAGCTGCAGCTGTCCTCTCGCCTGTGCTTGTATATAATGCATCACGGAGAGCTGGGTATCTCGCCGTCCCTGGTGGAAGAAACTAATTTCTAACATAAAATACCACAGATAGATACCAAAGAAATGCATTATGTCTCATTGAAACTGACAGTTCATTTCTATGGTTTCTCGTTGGCGTCTCCTGCCAGGAATCAATTCTACCGACCATTGGAAATGAAAACCAACAGCCTTCCATGGCGCAGGAATTAGAAACAATATGCGGGCAAAGCTCCTGACGGAAGAGCCATTAGAAAAAAAGTTTGGGATGCATAAAACACTATGACCTCATACAGCGCTATTATGTAAGAATAAAGCCTAAATTTACCCTAAGCAGTCTATAGCATCCTTGATTTCCAGTTAACTATTGATCTCTTTCAGCAAAAGTATCTTATAAAATTATTATTTAATTAATAATAATAATTATTATTATTATGATTATATAATATTTTATTTATTATATAATATTTTAAGAGAAGTATCCAAATGATCTGTCTTGAAGTATGGATTTTTCAGACTCATGCAATAAAGTGGGTATCTATGCAACATGATAGCTAAGTTGTCCCTTTAGATCTTTCTGTGGTCCCCATTTACAATGTAATAGGACATTCTGCAGAATATCATTCAATATTTTAATAGTTAAAAGGATGCATTGAGTAACCCCGTCTGGCCATTCAGGGTTAAAGGGTAACAATCCCAAGTCGGTTGGTCTAAATGATGGTGAATTTGAGACTCGCGTTGATGCCACTAATAGTTGGCAGGTTCTACCCACTTGAGTTCCTTCTAAACCCAACTTTTAATAAATCGACACCTCGCCCTACGTAAACGTTTATCTGAAATGAATTGCTCATTGTACACCCCGCCAAGGGTTAATATATTTCCACAAATAAAGTTCAAGCAATTAATGTGAATTAGCCATATTATTCCATGCAAATTATCTACAGAACAACCCGTTGACCTTCTGATTGACCTCAAAGAAGCAATTGGTCACTGTCCAACATCATTACTCCGTTCCTGGACAGCAAAATGGCCATATCTCACTTCCCCGGTGATTCACTTAAGCTATTCTGTCATATAGTTTAATTATGCACAAGACAGATGCGGCCAGAGAAAGTCCATCTTGTCACCGGTCGGGATTGAGCTGTAAACGATCGGGGTGAGGTGCTCGCGCTGGAACAAAAGGGATTTTTAAGAAAAGCAATGAGACGTTTCGAGGAACCAAGAAGTACTAACAAAGAGGACCGAGGCGCAGCTCCGTCAACAAAGAAATAGGTTGATAGAAGGTATGAGGAATGATTTGAGCGTGTAATAATTAACCTGATTAATGTCTATTGACCGCACTAATATAATAACAATACATGGAGGGTAGCATTCATTTGCAAAAGTAATAGATCTTGAAGGGTCAACGTGTAATTAAACTTGATAAAGACCTCATTGTGAGGTCGAAACGTTGTTGTCTGTTTCCTACAATAAATCTGTCTGATGGAACCCCTGCGTGCCTGGAGCCTTCTTCTATTTTTGATTAACGTGTAATTAAAATCAAGTCCCGTAAAGATGTGTACAACATGTTCTTCCTTCACTAATACACGCTAACTCTAATATCCTGGGATGGTTTCCTAGCTTGGTGGGGTGTATTCTGTCAGACTAGGCCTAAGGGTGGTCCTTTGGGACAGTCAAGGAATTAATCCGATAATCGGATCGATTTCCTGACTGTTTCAAAGGATATTAGAGCGTGAACATACTCGCACGCACGCGCATTCTAACAGAAGAAAAATTACATTTTAAGAAGCCATAAACCAACATTTTGGCCTTCATCAGGGCAACAAAACAAGAGTAAGCCAGCTATTATTCTTTATGCTTAATTTTAGACCATTTGTGGCAAAAACATCAGTATTCAGACTCATTAAAATGTGATTTTTCAGAGTGTGCGTGCTAGTAATTTTGTTCTATTATATCCTTTGGGACAGTCAAGGAATCGATGCGATTACCTGATGCACCTCAATATCATGGAATTCTTGTGTTATTTTATGTACTTTTTGGTATGCTCTGTCAAACTTTCTTTTCGGGATATGATGTCATATCCAAGTGCTCAACCTCAAAGATGGCGACCCCAAGACATGGGGCAGCTCCCAACATACATACATTGCTGCGTCCATGCGTCCAAAGACGCGTGCCTGGATTAGGAAGTAAAGTCACTAAGTGAGTCTCCAACAGATGTTATATGTAACCATTTTATTGAATCCGGTTAATCTTAATATCGTATTCAAGAGTCCTGCTTAAATACACGATAAAAGGTAACTTTAGTAAGCTGTTCTAAATTACGATATTTGCATGCCTGTCACATCCGCATTATGCAGGCTTGATCAGTATAATTTGTGATTCTCAAACTGTAAAATAAAATGTTCTGTTTTAGACTTTAATCATGTTTTTTTACCATTCTAATAAATATTCTCGGAAGAAACCCATTTTACCTCATTTACCCTCTCCGTTGGATCAAGCCCTCGGACATCTCCGCTGTGCCTATTTAGAGTGACCATTGTGTAGAGATGATCATATTTGGGGCATTTACTTTCTAACCCTTTTGTTACTAACTTAGCTAGATGGCTGAACGTTGGGTGAGCATGAGGGCAAATAGGGCAGAATGTAGTTCCAAGTACTTTGTAGAATAACTCCTAGAACCAAAACCTAATTTTACTGGTGACAAGCCAATAGACCTGGGGCATGAGCAGTAGAGATGGATGGAAGTTGAAACAACTATAGGGTTTATCATGGTCAACTCACTATAGTTTTTTTAGGTCATTGATGGCATAAAAGGTTTTTATCGTTTGACTCCGATAACTAGAAAAGTCTGATGTGTAACGACTTCAAGGTTGTGAGTGTTGACGTGTATTCTTGAATTCAAAGGATGGACGTGGTGGTTGCTGTAGACAAGCTCTTTGTAATTATGCCAGCCTATTAGAACTTATTTCAACTAGACTTGTGCATTTGTATTTGGCGAAAACGAACACGAAGGGTGTGTTTCCGTTGTTCAGCCCGAATAACAAACATACGAAAACATGGCGGCAAGACGAAGACAAACAACACAAAGAATCTCCGTATTCATCTTTGTCTACTAATCTCCCTGGTCCCTTCCCCATCTAGCCTACCTTATGTACGCAGCATTGCAGGGGTTATTGGGAGCGGAAATCTTTAGGTTGGCTGCCAGGAGATAAAAGGGCCGTGCGAGCGATTCTATAGGTCACCTGCATGGGCCTCCTTTGGCATCAACCACTTGGCATCGACCACAAACCCCAGAAGCCTTCTCCTCCCGCTAACAGTCCTTGGCATGTCCTTCTAGATCCAACAACCGTTACTGCACGCTCACCCTTTTCTCAAATTTAAGTACATCGGTAACTTAAGTAAATAAACACTTTCATACCCAGGGCTTATCCTAAAATGTTCCCTCAAAATACCTCCCTGATGCCTTCAAGACACGGCCAACAAAAAAAAATTCTTATTAGCTTACTTTTTCTAGCACAGTCAATAAATAAATAGAACGCGGTCTGATCCTTCTAATCAAATGCATTTTAAAGTGCATTAAAAAATGAGCTTGTTACTCCTCGGGTGTAAATTGCAAAAGAACAGCAAATTACCCAAACAGACCATAAACTAGAGTGACAGAAACATCGTATATTAGGCGAGAAACTGTCACACAAAAATGAACTCTGTCCCTCCGCTAAACGGCTGAAAAATATACGTCAGCTCAGTGTTATTTTTCCGAGCCGTGTATATATTTGCGGCATCAGCTCCAGAAATCGGCGTTCAAAGCTGTGTGATTGTGGTCTGTCCCTGTCCTTGGAATAAGAGAGATCTTTACTGTCAGACAGGCCTACACATTGTGCTTTTTACGTTCACAAAAAAAGGAGAAAAAAAGTTATTAAATGCCTATGGTAGATGAAAAAAAATTCCTTGAGTACTTTGGCCGAGAGACCCTGGGCAGTGACCCAGCCACCCAGACCTCCGCGGCCTCCGTCCATAATACTGAGCACTGTCATATCTGTGCTAGTAAGACACAGTCCGCCATTTTGTATATGGGCCAGTTACCAGAGGGATCTCTGATCTCCTCAACCGGCCAATGCAGCAAGGATCGCCCAATATTGATGTCCAATGAAGCGTTACAAAACTGAAGCATACTGTTATCAACTTTTACTTTATATTGTACCAACGATCCCTGCAGAATTTCTTACAGTCCCTACATTCAAAGGGTCTGACGGCCTAAGATGAAGTGATACAGAGGGCCTGACGCGCAATCTTAATATTTGTACATATCCCTTTTATTTATGTTAGTAAACCTAGTAGCCATATGCTCTAAATATTAGAGGCATTATGGGAGGGGCTTAGACAGGATGTCCGTTTTAGCCACTCCCATTTGCCACTCGGGGCAAGTTCGATTTAAATCCAACACCTGCTTTATGCCCCTTGTGGGAAAATTTGAACCACAAAAATGAAAAGGGTTAAAAGAGCACCTTTTTTTCTAGCAGTACATATTGGATTTTCCATCAAGCGATAGCGTCGAGCCATGTAACCACCTGTCCGCCATGTTTAACTCCTGCTTAATAATTTACTACGTATTTAAAAGCCAGAGTTGAGAAAAGCCAACAAGATGTTTATCACGGAACATTTAAGGCCCATATCGGCACTCAGACAACTATCCAGAACGCCTCTAATGTTGTCTTACATGATATACGGAGCTTTCTTTATGGAAAATCATCGCGGAGAGGGCTGAAGTAATGCTAGATGTGAGAGGAGCTCTATAGTCCATGCTATCAGTAAAACCTAATTACTAGACGAGGCCTAGGGAGAGAAAAAAAAACTCACGATGTTCTGTGATGAACAAAGGAAATAAATCTCTTTTTAATCTATGAGGTCATCAAAATGTGGACTTTTAGTTATTCTGATTTCAAAGTCAGAAGGGGACGCTGGTGAAGATCTAATTATTAGATCCCCAGACTCTTCTTTATTCTTCTAATATTTTGAAAGCGTAGGAACACAAGGGTAATTGTGGATATGAACGCACACAAGGCCTTTAATAGGATATAACATATAGGACTTTGGCGTAGGGAGAGGTCACAAAAAACTTTGAGGAACGCATCCGACATGGGGGTTACCAGTTGGGGGTTAAAGGTCTAAGAGAATTTCCTACATTTTGAATTCTTGATTATATCATTTTTTCTGTGGACAACTTTTTGGGGTTAATGTCTTAAAGTTGAGTAGAGTGAAAACAATTTCCACTTTTCCAAAACGGGATAGAAAGAAGCCCTGGTCTAACACTAGAGATATCATGGCGGCTCTACTTAAGGTGCATACAACTTTGTACTCAATAAAATTATCCAAGTCAACACCATATCATTGGTCAGCTTGACCAAGTAGGTCAATGTCAATGTGTATTACGAATTATTCAATCTCTAGATACTTGAGCATTCTTATTATATGTCCTGGAGAAGATAACCAAAAGAAATGTTGGTCAACCAACCATAAATCCATGTCCAATAAGATGGTTTAACATAAAAAGCAATATGGTGGAAAGATATCTGTTAATATACTACAGAGCTGAATTTAAGTGGTTATTCTTTCTCGGCTCCCACTTGTTTTAAATACAGGCAATAAAAATCTACTTATTTTGTAACAACGGGCAAATTATGATCGTTTTCACTGTTGATGGTCACTTTTCCCTTCGCTTTCAAGATGGAACGCTTTATCTTCTGAATTTTTCATTCCATTGATTGTATTATATCAGCACTCATTCAACATAATCTTATTTACATTTAGCAATGAGTTCCTTCCCAAACATTCTAGAGAAAATTTTTAAGAGAGACGAATTTGTTTTAAATATTTGAAAAAGAAAAAAAAAAACCACACTAAGCATTTAATAGAGTAGAAAACTATTTGTAACATCAATGGTTTAAATCCCATTTTTATCGCGCTACTAGAAGCATATTGACTTTCTTTGTGGATTTCTTTAAGCCTGAACGGAAACTCGTAAGCTGATAATGGAACTTGTGATTTCACCCTAAAAAAAACCTGCACTGTCTCTACCCGGATTGGCCATCATAAAAATCTCCACTATAAAAAAAAATACTTGCATAATTATTTATTCATTAATTTGAATAGTTTTTATGCAAACATCAATGTACTTATTATTAAAAATATAATAAGTTATTAAAAGTAGACATTGCATTTAACATTAAATATAACATTATTTAGACAAAATAAAAGGTCAGAGGCTTAGAGGTTATGTAAGAAAGTTTTACTTTACTGAGAGGGTGGTAGATGGGTGGAACAGCCACCCAGCAGAGGTGGTAGAGGCTGATACAGTGAAGGAATTTAAACATGCATGGGATAGACATATGCCCCCCCCCCCCCGGAATCAATGATCAGAGGAGATCTCTTGGACCATTTTCCTGGAAAGATCCCAGGAATAATAATCTGCTAATAACAGGAAAACTATCACCTAGGGTATTTAATAAGATAAAATTTGTGTAATGTATTCGCATAGCCATCGCTTTTAAAACCGGTTTACTAATTGGTGAAGAAGAGAGAATGGGTGAGAAATATCTACTTTAATCAGCATTAGCATAATCAGTTATATGGCTGATAAGATAAAACCATTGTAACAACAACCCCAAAAAAAAAAAGCAAAATAGAAAATTTTTACAATTTATTTCAATATTAACACATTGTGCCAGCTATACGTAAAGTTTTATTAGTGTAAAGTTTTACTAGTGTAAAGTTTTATTAGTGTAAAGTTTCACTAGTGCAAAGATTTATTAGTGTAAAGTTTTATTAGTGTAAAGTTTCACTAGTGTAAAGTTTTATTAGTGTAAAGTTTTATTAGTGTAAAGTTTTCACTAGTGCAAAGATTTATATAAGTTTTAAAAGTTTCACTAGTGTAAAGTGTAAAGTTTTACTTGTGTAAAGTTTTATTAGTGTAAAGTTTCACTAGTGCCAAAGATTTATTAGTTTAAGTTTTTTAGTGTAAAGTTTTATAGTGTAAAGTTTTACTAGTGTAAAGTTTTATTAGTGTAAAGTTTCACTAGTGCAAAGATTTATTAGTGTAAAGTTTTATTAGTGTAAAGTTTTACTAGTGTAAAGTTTTTTCTCAAATAATGAAACCATTTTAAATTCTGGTAATCTATTTGAAATTCTTAAACTGTACTTATGGGACGTTTTATATATCATAGGTAAAATTTACACACGCAAAAATTGCAATGGGTGAGTTCTGTAGTAGTTTTAATTTTTTCAGACTAATCAGAGTAAAAACAAAAGCTGACGTTCCTTCAAGCACTGTAGCGAAAACATGAAGTTATGGAAATGTCACATTCTATATGCAGAATGATCTTTAAACACATGGCGTATCCAGAATTGATGGGGTCCAAAAAAAAATAAAAAATTGCTTCTTCTTTTCTGTCGCATGCACAGGAGGGAGCCGGAGGTAGATATCAAGTGAGCAAATGAGAAAAGGGCGAGAGAGAGAGAGAGAGAGAGAGAGAGAGAGAGAGAGGTAAGGGGGGCAGCATCTATACAGAAATGCTGCAGTAACAAAAGCCTTCTGGATAAATCAACCATGAGCATCAGAAAACCCACCAACCCATACATCCCCCACCAACCGAAAACCTCAACACCCTTTCATTGGCTCCCTGGCCTGTCATTTGAAAGACAGGCCCCTGCCCAATGGCAGTCCTGATTGGTCTCAAACTGCTGCCTATCATATCCCATCTGTCAGAAGCCCCATATGGTTTGCAGAAGGAGAGGAAAGTGTGTGTGTGCGTCTGTTTGTATGTGTGTGTTAAAGGGGGGTGAAAGGGGAAGAAGAGAAGGAGGGGGGTATTAAGAAGGTACCAAAAAAAATAGCAGAGGCAGAGACGTGGGGAAAAAAAAGAGAGAGAGATAGAGGAGGAGAAGGAGAAGGAGAGGGGGAGCTTGATAGATTCCCATCCAGAATTCCTTCTATTTTCCATCCATTCCGACACGGTGCCTCTTCACTCATCATCATCTCTCTCTCGTTTTCCCATCGTTGAGAAAGAAGAGTGTGCGGAGAAAATACAGGAAGGCGGGAGGGAGGGGGGAAAGGGTTAACTAGTAAAGAGATTTAAAAAAAAAAAAAAAAAGGATAAGAAGAGAAAAAAAAAAAATCAAGGATCAGAAGATCGTCCCGGGGAGACGGAAAAGGAAATAATTTTTAAAAATGACCGTGCCACTTCAGCGGGTGAGCCTGGCCAGTATGGTCATCGTGATGCTGACACAAGGTACCGGAATGTTTCTTAACGCTATCCATACAATGTGTTAGATGAGTAAGCCTCTCGACGAGGGCCAGTCTTTTGCTGTAGCCTGCCTGCGCGCGATGGTACTTGGTGGTATTCTCAAGTCCGTAAAGGGTCAATGGAGGTGGAGGTGAACGCCATTTAACCCTTACAAGGCTAATGGTGTGCGCAGAGTGTTAAATACCCCCCCCCCACCCGGCTATCAGAGAGGGGGTTGAACCCCAAAGAAGCCACCATTTCCATTCATGAAAAGGTCCGCTTCGGGAGAGGTGGAAATTTTTGGAATTTTTGTTATTTATCTCGTTGTTTTATGGTGGAAGTTAAAAAGTGCGAGGAGGGACACAAAACCAGACGCACTCACCTCCTTGGGATTGCTTAGGTTTTTAATGTACGTTTTAAGCGCACCTGTCCGAGGATCTCCTCTATGTGTTTGGGGGCTATGGGGGGGGGGGTGTTAGGGAAGAGAGGGGTTAATAAGACACTTTTAAGGATTCTAGCAAATGAGGAACATACTTCAAATGGGAGAACGCACTAAAGTTCTTTCCGAATCGATCATAATGATTTTCATGATTCCGTCGTCGTAGTTCCTCCAGTTATGTGATTTCTTTATGAGGTCTTTTGATTGATGCGCTAAGGTTTTTTGGACAGCTCCCTTCAATCCTGTGGGAGTTGGGAAAAGATTGCCGGGTGTCAGAGGTTAATGCAAATAAATGTAAAAAGGACATGGGGGGGGGGGCGAAGGTGTGGTTGCAATTAGTGACAAAACTCCCCCCCCCCCCCCCCCCGTTCGGTGGCATTTTCATTACCCCTCTCCTACTGTTTCTATGCACTGCAGAGCTGTCACTGGGAATGTATGAGTTAATTTACGAAGCGGAATGGATCTCCCAGGAACTGAGGTTGTTGAATCAATAAAGAGGGGGGGGGGATCTACTCAGGGAGCCTGGTGATGACCTTTGATCCCACACCAGGACCCTGGCTCACTGTATCAGAATTCTCCTGGTCTGCGCTCCTGCAGCTGTGTGCAGAACCTGCTGGGTAGAACATCTGTTCCAGACAGAGCTGTTTAAAAGCTGGAATCTTTAATGTATGCTTTACCCTCCACATGCATGTACTTGGCACCCCCCCCCCCACACACTATATATATATTATGATAATATAAATATATATATATCCAGCTTATTCCTCACACATACACCTTTATCAACTTATATACTTTATATTCCTTTAAAATAATAATAATTATTTTATCTTTTAAGGACATAACAAACTTATTTATTGTTTCTAAACTATATAATGCTTTTTTTTTTAAAATATTTATATATATATATTTTTTTTTGGGCAAAAATATAAATCATTTTACATTTTTTTTTTAAAAATAATCCTCTTTCAAGAATAAATTGAACAATTAATGCATAATTCGTTTATTTATCAATATACAATTATAATTTCAATATTTTCTGTGCGAGTTGTAAAAATCCAAACTAGCCTCCTTTCTCTCTAACGCCCCCCCCCCCGGCACTGAGGGCTGCCCCCGGTCATCAAAAATCTCAGTCGGAATGCAGATGATGGAAGTTTCCCCCCCCCAAATCCAATGAATATGCCCCATTGTGAGTCATTTTACCCCCCCTCGCTGATAAATGAAGACGATATGTCACAGATGAGAAGTATTGTTTAACCCCTTCCTTACTGCTCACCGGTATTGTAAGGAAATGAAATCACTAGACTGACCTTCTCACTATATGCTCTAGATTGTAAGCTCCTTTGAGCAGGGCCCTCCTCAGCTGTTATCTCTGTCCAGTTGTTACGTTACATACTACTTGTTCTGTCCACCCATTGTACAGCGCTACGGAATTTGATGGCGCTATATAAAACAATAAATAATAATAACATGCCCCGGGGGGGGGGGCAGTTTCACATGGTCACTGCACGTTTTTGTTTCTTCTCTGCTTCTTTTTTTGCTGCAAAAGTCAGAAATCAGATTTCGTTTAACACTTTGTCTACTGCAATGTCTTTCCTGCGAAAATTAACCCATTTACCCATTTAGCTTCCAATTTTGATAGTGGGGACTTTTTTAACTTTGCAATATTATCTTTGATAAGACATACAGGGAAGACGTATCATCAGGAATAGTCAACATCTGTGATCACGGAAGCTTTGAAAACTGTCAGGCTGAGAGTGATGGAGGTGGCATGCGCCAGATGACAGACACATCATTACTGAACGCTTAAGCCTGTAATATCCTATTATTCTGTACCATCGACTCGCACTAGTTCTTTTCCGTCTTTTGGTTATGAAATGGTTAATTTTATTTCAATATGTCTAAGAGGAGTCTATCAAGATAACATGTAACCATTATCTTCCTGCCTTGTCCATGAAATTCCATGGAATCTATTCACTAAACGTCGTGAATAAGCCGGGTTTCGGTATTTTCTTTTAACCCGCCTTGTACTTGTAGCGAGTTTAGTCCTAGGAGTTTGACCCGCACTCTCGGATCCATACTCCGTTATATTTTCAGGGTCTAAAACCCTTCAACTTTCATGTTCTTCCCTGATTTCATGGCCCATGCGTCGTCCAGCAACCCCCTTTGCTACTACTTCAACCCAGGTGTCTCCATACGCTCCAATATTGGTGTTTCTGGTGGGATTTGTTTGAAAGGCCCAGTAACTTAGTATTGATAAGAATGTAGAATGTTTGTGACGAGTTATTAGAATGTCGCTGCTTTTACTATAAAACCCTATAAGCAGTGTCTACGCGCTTCAGTGGTGATGGGGCTTTTGTGGAATAGTCATCTGTGGTGGTCTCCTTGCTGTCTATCGGAGTTGCAGGAGATCTCTTATTAAAGCCCTCTGTTGGTTAGTGACACAACTAGATAATGACATCATATCCTGGCTCCAAAATGAGGCACAGACCATCTGCTTTTCTCTACCAAGCACTAGGGGTGCAAACCCACAAAGAACACTTGACCACATGTGATCTATGGTCACCAAGAAAGTATAGCTATAAAGTCGCTTAGTCCATTGCATTGAAGGCCAGTAGAACGCTACGGACTACCTTATTGTGCAATTGTAAAGCTCAATAATAAAGGCAATTCTTCCATTTAGTGGAAATATGTTTACTTATCCTTAAAAAGTCAAAAAGGAAAATATCCAAAGTCCTAAATTTGTTTATATTGTAAAGATCAAAAGTGGTCCTGTACCTGTAAGACGGATGGAATCTTGGCATTGAATATTTTCACTTAAATATTCAACAGGGTTCCTTCAGGTAAATGTAACGTAAGAAATACTCAATGAATTTAATTATTTTTATTTTGTTGGTAACCCCCCATTTTTTTTATTTTTTTTTTTGCAGTTTCTGTATATTTGGTATCCGAGTCTTTAATATTTTCTACGCCCCTGCATTCATTAAAAAATTATCTTAAGTAGGAAGAGAAAAAAAAGTCAACTCAAGCTGGTTTGCGGTAGTAGAGGAATTAAGATTGTAATGCTGCATTTTATATTATTTTGGTGCTTTCTAAATAATGTACAGAAATAATAAAAATAATCATAACAATTACAGTGTGATATAGAGAGCGGTTGGCGCCCAGAATGTGCCAGTGTTCCGTGTTGATCTGTCGTTAAGCCGCAGTTCATGTGCGGATTACTACATCCATTTATCCCGGAAAAGGAATTTGAAGGTATAATATTGGTATCATGCTGCAATCCCACATAAACTGCTGTTTATTTAAATGCCCGTTAAAACAGGGTTGTGTTTCAATAACCTTTTTCACGCTTGATGCAGGTTTTGTACTGTTCTAATGATGAAAATCACATTAATATTTTGTGATGACATCATTATGGAACTTTCTTCATGAACGTTGGTCATTGAAAGCTGAATAATGGCAGTAGATATGTTTGAGTCTTTACATCATCAAACGGGCGGACAAGATGGACCAATGGGTCTGATCTGCTGGCCAATTCTATGTTTTTGATGGATGGAGGAAAGGGTGGAGGGAAGGGTAGAGACCATTAAAAGGCCAAGTGTCTTGTTATGATGGAGGAAGGGTGCACAAGGCCATCTGGGGTTGAATGGGGGAAGAAGAAAGGCAAGTGGACAAGGAGGAGGAGAGGTAGAACTGGGGACAAGATGTGAAAACTCTTGTGAAGGGGTGGAATGGTGGAAGAGCAAAACGTCCAGGACCGGTGCCATGATGGAAGAGGTGGACAAGGCCAACTCGGGTTTGATGGCAGAGGAATAGAGGCAGATGGACAATTGGGAGGACAGAGGGGTAGAACAGGGACAAGATGTGAAAGTTGGTGGAATGATGGAATAAAACAACCCGGAGTGGTGCCATGATGAAAGCCAGATGGATTAGGAGGAAGACAGAGAGGTAGAAGTCAGTACGCAATGTCGGATAACGAATGTGGAATGATAGAACAACAACAAGGGTTAGAAGTATTGCCAAGATGGGCAAAGTATCAGGGGTCATTGAAAACTAAGAGGTCCAAAAAGAAAAACACTTTTGGAATACAGAAAAGATTTGGAACCTTAGGGAGGTCGGGAGGAATGGAGAGTCTTATGTGGAAAAGCAGCACAGTAGTTGAGACAGTGGGTAATTTGGGATAAAGACTAGAAGATACCATTTATTAGGGGGTCTCGGAAATGGTAGACAATATTTAAGGAGAAACACTTAAGGTTACTTAAGAGAGGTAAATCATTAAGACAGTGGAGATCGACACTTATTCTTACACAACAGGACAGGATCGATTAGTTACGTTATTTGTTGATGTGCACAGTTTAGGGGATATGATTTCTCCGACAGACGTGTTTTGTTGTTATTGCCAAATTATGAGCTGTTTTGGTGTGGCTCTTAGCTTATATTAGGTGTTTTCTGATTCTAGCACTGACCCAAAATATATATCTCTGGCTAGCCAGCTTCCAGAGCGTGTCATTTAGTTCAATTTACACTCTTGTGGATATCCCCCCTGTTTCTCTTACATATAACTCAGAGCTGCCTCACATATCAAAGCCTGGCAACCTGTCGTTTTTATTGCACTTTGCTGATGGAACCGCGAGTAGGAACCACTAGCCATGGTAAAGAGATAACAAGTCAGCTGAGCACTTTGCCAGTTGAAGAAGCAGGGAACAGCGGGGAGGCAGGTGACTCACGGAGCTGTCATCTCCCACTAATTATCCGACATCCTCTCTGGAGTTTGATTCTCCGGCTCCACTGATCTCAAAAACCTCCTTTTTTTTCCCTTGACCTATTGTGGGACGTGATACATTAGGGGCAGCAGTTGAATTATAGTTTGGGGCCCCCATTGCTGATTTTCCACCATGACCCGTACACTCTGATGGTTGCCCTTGGTCGTCTAGCAGTAGACAAGATAGGTACATGCCTCCTCAATGAAGACCACTCTCAGCAGGTGGCCACGTTTCTAGGGTATCTGGAAGTATCTTATGATGTCATACTTTTACTCTTACCACATAGAGATACATGTATATCCCTGCCAACTGGAGCAGGAGTCACGTAGATGAAACAAGTTACCCCTAATGTTCCACTACAGTTAAAGGATTCCATACTTACCCAACCTACTGGTCATCCATGGGATAGTCGCAAAGCTAGGTGCCACCTAGAGCGGACCTCCCATTTCAAGCTGCCTAAGGACCATTTTACCCTTTCCAAAATTGTCATTCCAGCCCCTTCCCAAAAAGAAAAACAGGGAGACAGGGAGCAAAGGAGTGAGGTGATAGGGCAGGTTAGAGAGTATTCAAGGAGGCTGTTGTGCCCAAACATTCTATGATAGACTGGGCTATATTCCGTTGCATGCTTGGGGCCAGGAACCCATTAAACTGATGATCTAATGCCGCAGAACCCATGGATTATTCAGACAGCCCGTGGGATGGAAAGAAGAAAAAAACCCTTGAGAGGTATTAAGGATGTCATTAACATTTTAACTCTTTCTAGCTAAAAGTGTCAGTGTGTCCAATACCGAAACATTCATCATAATAGATTTTCATTAAACTGAATTATGTACACTCTAGATTGTTTGTTTGAAATTCAGGATCTTTTATACATTATATATTATATATATTAAGAAAAATTGCTGTATTATTATTATTATTAATTAAGATTATTTTGGTATTTTTCTGTTCTTGCTATGAATTGGCACAATCGTCGGGCACAATCCCTTTTTCTTTCTTAATTTCCAGAAAATATTTATATTTTTTTTTTCCAGAATGCACAATATTACCAACCGGGAAAATAATTGGTGCGCATGCAAAGTAAGGGGAAATATCACAAATCAGTTCATACTGTGAGAATTTTACACTTTATTGATTTTTTTTTCCAATTGAAGTGGTTTACTGTAGAGAGAGGGGGCAGAAAATTGGCTACAATGTATGGGGGGGGGAACAACCCCAAAAATTAAATAACATTTTTGGATCATATCAGCAGGACAGCTTGCTAAGGACAATTTCCCATATGGAGACAATCCCACCTTATTCGAAATATATTAAAACTTGCATTTATCCTGAAAATGATTCGGACAAATTTTTTGTTTTGTTTGTAATCGCATTTTTTTTTTAAATGTTTTTTGTTTTTTTTGATCTGTTTAAATGATAATTGTTCTGTTGGCCCCTGAGGATGGAATAAGGGGGAGTTCTCCTAGAATCGAAAGGGTTAAAAATCCTGGTCTGTTTACCAGCTCTGTTGCCCTTTTTTTGCATCTCGGAGGGGAGCGTTTTGCTTAATCATGCGATTTCCATAGTCCCTGAAACGTCCCTTTTGCCAGAGGCCTCATTGTCTGTTGACTTGATGTCTCCTGAGCTGCATTGTCCTTGAAGTGTCAAATGTCACTTTAATTGTTCCGCTACAGAATTAACATTGTTTTACTTACAAACGTAGAACCTGGCCGCAGAGAGAAACCCCTCACACCCCCCATTCTATGCCTGAAAAGCATAGTTCTTGCTATTGATTTCTTCTTCAGTCTCCGCTGCCTCTTCTGATGGATGGATGTTCCATGTATCCACTTCCATTTCTGTGTATCTGTAGGTTGCACAAGGTCATCTTTTCGGATGACCCTGTGTCATGGATGATGAATATATACTTGACCTTTTTTGGATAATTAGCTAATGTATATCCAAAAAAATCAATATCTTCCTTAATTTCATTGGGTTAGAGTGGGGAGGGCATTTTTAAAAGCTTTGACCGTAGCCCATGTTGCCATTACTGGCTCCTCTTAAAAGGGATTTAACAAAGTACAGGAGGAAAGTTTACTTTAACAGAGGAGTAAAGTTACAACAAGAGAGCAGAATCTAACACTAGAGGGTCAGAGACCGAGATAGAATGGAAGATGGATAAGTGGAATGGTCTCCCAGCAGAGGTGGTAGAGGGTAATACAATGAGGGAATTGAAACATGCATCCATAATTAATAACATCTAATGGAACTTTCCAATTTTCTGCACTATAGAAATTACAGAAGGTACTTTTTCACCCAATGTAAGTCCTACATGGTCAACAAAGACGTTATTTTCTTAATGTTTTAAAGAAATAACACACCTTGTGAAATCTTCTGTGATCTTTTGTGATTTTTTTAGATCGTACTATTTTAGATCTTTTTTTTTTAGATTTTAGATATTTTAGATTGTACTATTATTATTATTATTATTACTATATATTATTATTACTATTATATAATTATCATTATATTATTATTTAATAATAATAATAACTAATACTTTCCAATTATACTATCAATTAAAATATGAACATATTTGGATCATGTGAGTGAATTCCATAGAAACACAAAAAAAATCCAGTCTTAAAAAAAGTTGTTTGGATTCTTCCTCCATAAATCGATTATAATTCCCATGATCATCCACTAACTAACAATCGACTAGACAATCGCCAACCCCCCAAAAACATTTTATCTAAACCAAGAAAATGACATTCAGAAGGTTGTCTGGAATGTTCCTTTCACACCTGGGGGCTTTTACCAAAAAAAAAAATATATATTTTTACAAAAACTGAAGAGTTATGCTAAAATCATTAAAACTCAGCAAACTGCAATTTTTATTTTTTATCCAAGTGGCTTTTGCTGAAGGGAAGATGTAGTCGCCTTAGCGTTCAGCTTCCAAGCTCAGCACCCAGCTTGTCGCAAGCAATGAAGCTCTTGAAGTGTCGCTCGCTCGTTTCTTTCCTTTTCTCTGGAAGCTGCTAAGGTGCTGACGCCTATAATTCTCCAGAAGGAATACTGGGTTTGTGCTTTAACTACACGGCAGAGAAATCAATAGGGCAGAGGGGAGAGGGAGAGATTTGTAGGGAAACACACAACGCGCTGCATTGAGGTGACAGCTGTGAATTCTCTCTGCAGTGTGCGAGAAACGAGGAGAAGATCGGTGAAAACCTTCTGTCGGTGAAACATTGTATCGGTGTGTACACACCTGCGCTTCCGCAAGAACCCTCGACGGTTAAACGGGGAGGCTTTGTAGGCTGATCCGCGAATTAATCTAACACCGCCATCTTCTAAACAAACATAGGTGTACAGATGATCTCCAGGTCCACCAGGCCATGATGCTGACCATAAAGATGTTCTGATATTATGGAACATCATAGGAGTATCGTCTCATGATGGTGGGAGTCCATACCAGATTCAAAACCACGATCATATCAAATGAATCTGAATTTAATTTCGAGGTGGGATTCCAAAACATTCCACAATGGAAATAAGTGTTTCTGCACAAGTTGGATCTTGTATGAATCACAAACTACACTTACCTATAATTGCTGAAATACTCCCCGTTTTGACCCAGAGATACAGAGGGGTCTTCATCAGATATAGCAAATTAAAGCATAATGACTGGCCATACTCTCTGGCCAAACAGTCCATAAGGGTTCTTGTGCTTCCTCTATAAGGTTCTATTGTGTTCCAACTTCACAACTTCTCCCTCCAGGCTTGCTTGTGGTTTGTGATCCTCTATATTGAAAACATTGGTTCGGTTCCTAGTTGGTAGCCATGATCTTCAGTAACACTGTACTTTACATACCACAATGGTCTCTATGATTGAGGGTCTGGCCATCTATTGAAGGCCAACTTGAGTGTGAAGAGCATGGCTCCATGCCAGCTGACCCCTTTTTCCCATTGTCCCCAATCTTTCCTAAGGCAGCCCTTCGTATTTTATTTTGGTTTAACGCTTGTGGGAAAGGACAGCGTTGGCCCAATTTATGAAGAATGCATATGTGACAGCAGCTCCGGGTTCTCTAGAGTTAGACAAAGGAACATTCATGAATTCCAGAGCCGTGCTCGGAGATGAAAAGCAAGTGTTATTTACGCATATCGAAACCGATGCATGTTTATCAATCCCAAACTACCAACTAACCTTAGACGACCTTCTTCCTCCAGTGCACATTAATATGAGACATTTACTAATGGTATTCAGGACTAAATTACATGTCAAGCACAATTTCCTCCCGCGTATACTCTAGAAAATAAAGCCGGTTGACCAAGACAAACGTCAATGTAACTTTTTACATACAAAACTTGTAGATGCTTAATTATCAACAAACATAATGGCCATTTTTCTAGGCTTTCGCAATACAGTTGGAACAACTCATGGAACCCGGGATGATTGTTACGCATTCACGATTTACTCTTCCTACTGGGAAGATTCATATCCTATACTGATGTGAAGATACTTTTGACGCCCAATTTTGTTATTGCTAGTTACTATTATCGCTAAAATTCACGTGGTCCAATATGGACATCTCTAAGACCAAAAAGTTAGCGCTCAACATTTTAGTATCATATGGCTACACTGTTGCTTAGTCCGGATGTAGAATGGATACAAAGTCCATAGGTTCCTGCATGGAATCTTCAGGTTGACCTAGTATTTGTTACCCTAGCTCCAACGTATTTCAAAAATGTGTTGGTACGTCCACTCTTAGGCCACTCCATGCCGATGTGGTTGGTCAATGGTGGAACTGACGAAGACTAAGCTTTGGCCAAATGCCATCTTCTCCATCAGGGTGATTGAGAGGGACACGTAATACTGATCTAGCGATCTACAAACCATGGACAGACCATGGCAAGGCTATACTTTTAATGGTTAACTGACAGCTATATCTAAAATGATAACGGTGGGATATCTCTCTAGCACCCACGTTTGCAAGCTCTCTAATTTGATAGGACTGCATATCTCTATTTTTACCTACATTACTCACGTTTTAAAAAGTCTCCAGCTTTTGGAGGGGATTTGGCCACGAACTGAGAGCTGTTTTTAAGTCTGCTGTTCTCCTGTTCATCATATTGATAGTTCTAGTTTATAGGAAAGCTTGGAGGTGAGAAGAGAGAGAGGTGATGTTAGAAGAAGAGGCCATCTAGACTGGGTCAAAGCCTTAGAGGGAATGTAAGGAAGTTTTAGTTTATTGAAAGTGTGGTAGTTAAGTGGAACAGCCTCCCAGAAGAAGAGGTAGAGGGTAATACAGTGAGGGTATTAAACATGAATGGGATAGACATACGGCTCCTGAATCTAAGATGAAACCAACGTCTGATTAAGGATTGAGTATGTAGATGGGCCGAACGGGGTCGACCTGCCAGCAGATTCTATGTTTCAGTGTTACCTATTGGCTGATGGATGATTAAAATCTGCTGACTGGTTAACGTTAAAATAATTTAAAATGTATACTCTTTTCAAGCTGAGTTTTAATTTAAGGAACATTATCGTTTGTAGCGTAACAGTTAAATAAGGTCATATTTCTAGGGCTTTGAGAAATCCCATCATTCGCCTCGAGCATAAAGTATCTGCAAAGGGTTAATCAACGGAGTAAAGGGAAGATCATTGACTCTTTGCCATTTATTTTGTTTATCTTCTGTCCTTCATTGTGAAATCTCTGCACTCTGATTCACCTCAATCAGAGAATATAAAACCTTACCGATGTCTTTGCCAAATCCGCTAAAGTTCAATGTCAACCTATTTCTGGTTCAGCAGTTAAAAGCATATGAGCGAATGAATGTGACAGTGATTGGGGTGGAAGTGTATGCATTCGGACGCGCTATGAATAATTTGTTACGTCCGTACGGGCCAGTAAATCCGCACACGCACGCCGGCACACGCTAACACACGCTGACACGCGCACATGATGATACCTGGCGACACGCACAGATTATCAGCTCTGCAGGTACTCAGCGCTGGGATGCATCTCCATATCTCTGGGGTAAAGAAAGCCAGCCAGACGGAAAATGAGTACTACAGAAACAGCCCCGAGCTAGGTGTACGCTGACGATCTTCCTTGTACATGCCGCTGTGCGTGTTGTCTGTTTGCGTATACAATATCCATACACAGCTGTGTATTTATAGATAATGGCTTCACCCGCGCTTCGCCGAGAAAACAAAAAAAAAAAAACAATCTTGGATTTTGTCATTTAAAGAAAGTTTGTAAATTTCTCCGTCTTCATTGCCATGTTAATGCTACCTAAACTCTCGTCTTTTATTATTAGCATGTGATGTATGTGAATATTTTTATTTACCATTAAGAAAGGAGGTCCCTAACCCCCTACGGGCCTGGGCCTGACTGGGGATAAGACGGTGGTCATGTCACTTTAAGGCCAATGGCCGCCTAATCACACACATTGCAGCACCCAATCTGCTGCTGGAGAGGCAGATTCAGTTAGTATGGGGGGGGGTTGGTCAGCAGTCCTCCGGGCATTTGCCCAATGTGCCAAATAGCCAGTCCAGACCTGCCATTAGAACCATTTGGACTGGTAACGTTCCAGCAGATAACCTTCATGCTCTTCATGAAGAGCCCCATACATGGAGATCTTAAATGTAGCTTCAAGAATATTCTTAATTCTACTGAATCATAGATATTAGGAAACTTAGCTCGATGTAACCAGCCAAGATCATGTAAGCATTTGGTGGAAATCGTCATAAGCACAGCTCCAAAAGTACATTTCCAGATAATGTTCTCCCACTCATAAACGGAATTTCTGTTCATATGCTCGTGAAGAACCTTTCCCTAAATGTAAGAAAAGAAATACGGGCAACTTACGCCTTTGTCTCTCAACCTTCCAATCTATTTCCTCCATTGTGGTTGGCGCCATTGTCAACTGTTACATTGTATCTGAATTGGAACGTTCGGAAGGATTACGAGTAGGAAATTAACCTTGAAATTCTTTCGAGATCCAAGGTCGTCGTTGAGGGCTATGCTAATGAATTATCACTTTTGTTTAAAACAAAGGGTTTCCCAGTTGGAATGGATTTAGACAATAAACCCCATATGAAAAGGGATGAGCTTGAATATGAGAAATGGCCATTAAAATGTCAACACCATTATAAAAATGTGGACCGATATTTGCCAGTTTAAGGTTCTTTTGTCATATTGACCAACAAGTGGACATCCTAGTAGCTCAACGGCTGTCATCAGACGGCCGCTGGCCTTAAAGTGCCCCAGTCTGGGGGAACAATTCACTTTTTTTTGTTTTAATAGAAGCTTCTTACAGTAACAGAGATCATTCAACTAATAAAAATGTCTTTATTAATTCATCTTTATTAACTGATAAAGTAGGTCAAGTTTGCTTTTAAAAAAAAATCTGCTTCTCAAAGAAAAAACCATAATTAAATCTGGCAATTTAACTCAATTTTATACTTCTAGGAAGGGTATTTGATACAGAAGAATGTATTTATTTAGAACGAAAAAAAGAAAAGTCGGAAAGGCAGACACCGCAAGATTAAAAGTTAAAGATAGAATCGCCAAACTAAACACCAAACAAGATTAAAACGGCTGATTCTACTAACATCTACCTTGTATGCTTCTTGAGAAATGTCTTTGTGTTTCAACGAAAAATACCTTGAATAATTCTTTTTCTTGCCTTATTTAATGGTTTCTCCTAAAAAAATTGTATTGAAAATAAGTCCCATCTTCTACATCCATGGCGTTTGCTCCTTGACATAAGTCTCGTTTCATTAGTGATGGCGTATGACATCATACCCCAGCGCTAACAGGCACCAAACAGCTGGAACTCAGCAGACCTTTGTGAAGATCTATCTGCCCCATCTTAGTGGACATTAATAACAGGACTTCCAGCAGTGGAATTAATAGCCCCCGGGCACATTCCGACTACGGAGCCCGGTACATCCCTGGCTACCTCTGTATTTGCCGTATCGGAAAGCAGTTTGGGTAAACAGATTTAGATGGTGGTGCTGTGAAGGGGACCTCTGGTTGAAACCTCGATGTAGCTGAGAAGATAGGAGAGTGCGGGGATCTTGAACAGATTGTAGGAGCTGAACATGTTGTTGGAAAAATGAAATGTAGATTTTTGGCATGGGGGCATGTGAGATCGGCCAAAGAATGAGAAGCAAAGCAGAGAGACAGAGAGGCAACTTTTTTGTTGGAATGAACCCGCTATGGACTGGGGCTCGTATAATATGCGTCTACAACATACGGGCTGCTAGAGGTCAGCCATCCCTGTGCGCTGGAATGATGACGCCGGAGGGCTTGAGGGAAGGACAGGCAATCTAGATAAGAAATAGGAAGGTTGGGGAGGAGGGGGGGGTGAGGCTGAGGGGGGTGTTTGATTTCTGCACAAGTGCTCCAGGGGGTATAAAAGGAGGCATGAGACAGACAGGCAGAGATTAGTATTTGGCAGTGTGAAGGGCTGTGAGCCTCAGACAGGAGACGGGCCGGGAGCAGTGGCAGGGGGTGGGAGCAGCGCGGCAGAGCCGAGAACATGTGCCGAGAATACCGATGAGGAGGGGAAAAAAAGACGCTCCGTCCTCCGGGGAAGGAGGGGGGGGGGCGGCTGCTGCATTCTGCAAACTCTCCAAACCTTTTATACAGGACCATCTAGGCCAGCCAAAAAACAACTATTACTAGAGGATGATTGTGCTATAATCTGACACTCACCCTAGTAACCACTTCCTAATCAATGCAGGCATATAATTACCCCGCAATGGTCCTGCTGAACGTCTCTAATTACCCCACGCTGCTGGAGTTCTATGTCTCTAAATACCCTGCCCTGCTCCAGCTCTGTGTATCTAATTACTCAGGGCCGTTCCAGCTCTAAATACCCCACAATGTTCCATTTTTATCCATCTGATTACCCTGAATGCGCCGGTTACAGTAGCTGAAGCGCCCCGCACTGCTTCCACTACATAATGTCCATTTAATGACGCCATTCTCTGAGTGCTTGCCGCGCTCATTCATATTTAAACATTGACTAGGGGGTTATTTCAGTGAGTTAACACTCACTCTCACTGTCGTTCCCAGCATTGTGTATTAAGACAGAGCGAGGCAATAAGAAAGCCTGACATCTTACATTAATACTTAACTTCATATGAGCCGAGCGATACTATTAAAAATGTATCACACGCATGTAGAACACGAACGGCACAGATGTTAAAAATATTTAAAATTATATCCGATCCGTGATAGTCACACGGGTGGTTTAGGAGGAAACACTAGGGGTCCTCGACCATCAAAGCCAGGAGACCCCAAAGTCTTCTGAACGAAACGACAAAAGACCCTATTCTTTCAGTAGCCCCCATAATCCTACAAGCAAATCAACTTAGAGAAACCTAGAACCTTCCAGCAGATCGGCCCCCATTTGGCCCCATCTAGTTACCCATTTCTCCTTCTGTAAAGACTCAAACCTTAATCGGTCGTTGGTCTTGCCTTAGATTCAGGAGCCATATGTCTATCCCATGCATGTTTAATTCCCCTCCCTTTCTAGGCCCTTTCCCTTTTTTTAAGTCTCCACAAGAACCCCTTGTGTTCTCCGCCATATTAAAATACGTAAAATGCCTTCTTAAATCAATGTAACAAGAGTAGCTAGACTAATTTACCAAAAATAATTAATATGCCAGTAAACACTCGCTAAAAAAAACCAAAACCCATAATGTTTTATAGTGTTTTGTTTTCAGAACTGGAAACTTAAAATGCGAAAAGATCCAGTAACTGGTAGAATTTATCCCTGGAAGGATCCCTGCGGTGCAAACGGTTTCGCAATGAACTGTTTTTCCTGTTTCTGTAATCAAAGTACGACAGAGGGGCATATAAATAAAAGACAAAATAGGAGAACACAAAGCTCCTTCTGTCCTCAATGGTTCCTCGAGTTGAAATAACGCACTATAAAAATTGCTTGAAAATGTGTTTTTAAGAAAAAAAAGATCTTTGGCTTCTATGAAAGCGATTGATAACATTATGTGCATCTCATAAATATATAATATATAAAAAAATATACATATTTATATAATGTATGTCATTGTTTTACCACTTCTGCACTTGACCTAACAGCCCCTTCTCTTTGCCCTTTGGCATATACAGTTACCCCTAGGGTTTTCTTGGCATGAATTGTATTATTCTTCTTATTATTATTATGTATTATGTATTATTTTTTCTTCTTCTTCTTCTTTTCTTCTATTATTATCATGTTATTATTATATTACATTTTATTTTATTCTCTTATTTATTATTATTTTATATTATTATATATTTTTTATTTATTTTTATTGTTATGATTATTATTAATATACTTCTCCCTGTCCGGCTTTTAAGACCCTCTAATTGTCATCTCAATGCCTTAGAGTTTATCTTGAAGTGTCCTACCCGCTCCGTTTCTTTTTTTTTTTTTTTTTTTTTTTTTTTTTTTTTTTTTTAAACAAACCCTTCTTTTATAAAGCACAAGTGGTTGTTGTGCATCATGTGACAGTTGCCATGGATACCAGACCCGGCCTGTTTACACGGCAACCGAAAACAAAAAATACCTCGGCTGTTATATGTTTCCCATGTAATAGCTTGTTTCGAAACCTCGTCGAACTGTGAATGCATCACAAGCACTGTAATTGCTTTCCGCCGAAGGTGAAGAGAGTAGGTCGAAAAAAAGTGACACCTTCTCGGGATGTATAGAAATCTCTGTGTATGTTTGCCAAGTCTCAACCACCTTGGTAGTATCACGGTGGGGCTGCCACCTTGGCTATTTTACGCATTTTGCTTGCCACCAACTCGTAAGTCATTCATTGATGAGACCATGATCCACCAAGACCATGATCCACCAAGACCATGACCCACCAAAACCTCACTGGTGCCTCCACAATGAATCCATTCTTCCTTTCTCCTGTATGGCTTAGTGGGGTAAAAGTGGTTGCGGGATGGTTTTCTTATATTAACAATCCAATTCCAGCCAGTTATATAGTCAAACATCTCATTCGCTACGACTTTGCTAGCTGCCCATCGTCACCCATTCCACACCCAATAACCCACCTCTCTTTATTTAAATTAAAACATGACAATGAAAGCGCCAATTCATGAATTCATTGCTGTTTGTAATGCGATCCCATCAGTTAATAATTCAATTCTTCATAAAATAATCATATTTAATAAATGCCTTTTTCATGTTCTTTACATTTTAAGTGAGTTTCTTGGTCGGACAAGGTTAACTTCAAGTCATCAACTCCAAGCCAGCATTTTAAATGATGTTAACAAAAGAGAAAAAATTGATTCGAATAAAAGGAGACACTGATACGTTTCATTAAATCAAAACTATCAAATGTATCTGTGCGAGGCACGTACTGGCTGTAAGGTTATTCATTATTCGATTCTTGGTGGAGAGAAGCTTGAATGAAACATTACATTAATATACTCCAGGAATGTATCAAATTTTTTTTGGGGGGGGTATATCCATTTTAAAGAAGTGGGTTTGTAGCTTGTAATACTAAGCCATACAGTTAGACAAGTCCAAATCCGGGTAGGAATGAACTTAATTTTTAACCCCAAAGTATGGGGACCACATGGATAGGGAACAATGGCGGTGGCCCTCAATTAAAGAACCTTGCCAAGTGGTTGCCTGACTTTGAGGGATTGGTGATTGGGGTCCTCAACTCTGGAAGCTTGCCAAGTGGTTGCCAACTGACATTCATTGAATGATGATGGGACCCTCAACTGTAGAACCTTGATTAGAACAATTGATCACCCATTTGGTTTAATAATTTGTCATCATGTTGGTAATCAGGTCATGGCTCCTCCATTAACAGGAAGTCACGGCTCCTTGCCCACTTGGTTATTTTAAGGCTTTGGGACCATGAAATTTGAGCAAAATGGCTGAAACATGGGAAGAAGTGGGCAGAACTATCTCAAACTGTACTACCTAGAAGCCCTAAAAATAAATGTCCTCTACAGGTTCCTAGTCTGGTTGACTTCAAATGAAGTTTTACGTCCAAGTCACCCTTCTGAACATCCCCAAAGTGGAGCTCTGTCCGCCTGACTATCAATAGAAGCAATGTCAAGTCATTCATATGGCTCGTTTGAATAATAATTATGTATGCCGCTCGTGCTCATGAATAGTAATGAGCTGATTAGACCACATTTGCTTCAGTGAGATTTGGTAGGACTTAACACGGAGATAACCCAGTGATAAAGCAGGTAATCAACTCTTCACTCTTCCTCAGAGCTTATTCACCAAATACAGAGATTCCTTAGATAACTAATCCCCAAACAGACAAAAAAAAAATCAGAGAATTGTCTTTATTGGAGATATATTTTTATTTTTTTTCACTCGGACGTTTCAAGCTTTTATTAACAAATCCATTATATTTCATATTTCGGATAAGGGTTCTACATGCAATGGAGTAGGCTTAGGGGTTTTAACAAAGTAGAGGAGGAAAGTTTGTTTCAATGGAGCAGGAGAAATATTAGAAGAAGGAGCCATCATCTAAAACAAGAGGGTCAGAGGCTTTGGGGCAGTAGATAAGTGGTAGAGGGTAATACAGCGAGGGCATTTACACATACATGGGATAGACATCCGGCTCCCGAATCTAAGACCAACGACTGATTAAGGTTTGAGTCTTTATATTTTCTAACACAGATGCGGCAGCCAGAGTTGGACGCAGTTTGTTTAGTGGCTCTCACATGGGGATCGCTAAATGTTTCCGTTCTTTCAGCTTTCACATTTAGGTCACCACTAGGATACTTTTTACTTAATTTTGTAAAACTTTTAATGGGTTTTTACACTCAATCCGTCAAAACAAACATTTACATTCTAAAATCTTTTTCTTGTAACAATTTCCCTCGTCCATTTCTTTGGGGAGACCAAATGCAAAAATCTAATTTTGTTATGTGTCCTTTCCTTTGTAACTTAACATGGAATGTATACTTTTTTTCTTACTTATTTTTTTTGTTTTTTTTGCTTTTTGGTTTGTTAACTAATAACAAAAAACGGGAGCTGTCATGTGGATCCATCTAGTCTCCCCATTCTTCCTGCTCTAAAGACTCAAACCTTAATCAGTCGTTGGTCTTGTCTTAGATTCAGGAGCCGTATGTCCATCCCATGCATGATTCCCTCACTGTATTACCCTCTACCACTTCTGCTGGGAGGCTCTACCACCTATCTACCACCTCCTCAGTAAAAACCAAACTAGGGCTGTATTAAATGATCACGTCTCTAAAAATAAGTCTACATGCCTTGTTGAGAATTAGCTCCTCCGTCATTAACCCTTTAAATCCAAACTCTTCTAGATATTGATGTCCATATTTTATTTTTGCCATTTTTCTTCGAACTTTTGGAAGAATGCTTAGATTTTGCAAAAGTGATGACTATGAGATATTTGACTAACTAGCCAGCCTTTCTAATGACATTTTTGTTGGAATGTATCCTTTTAAAGGTGAATACATTTTTATTATAAATATTTTTGAATTTATATGACTATATAATTCTATAAATTTACCTATTATATGCATATTCACCTTGTTTCTAGGGGTGTTGCAGAATATGCTAGTGATGATTTTAAAATTTCTTTAAAAAAAAACAAACATTTGAGTTTTATTAAATACCCAAACTCCCAAAAAGAAACCTCAGCTAGTTTGGTCCTCATGAGCATCCTTACTGTCTACGACGAGCGCCATCTTTAATGTGGCGAAAGTATCACAGAAACCAGATTTCTTATTAAAACTGAATAATTATAGCAGGCATATGAAAAGCAATGCCTACTAATAAATGGTAATAAGAAAATATAAGATTTATTTATGTTGCTTCACGGCGCACTTAATAACCTTCTATCGGATACATCACTGACACACAGTCTTATCACAAAAGCCGCCTCGCGGGAGGCGGCTAAGTAAATGAAGATGGCTGCTCCCTGTAGCATTTTATTGGCGACTGATATTTATCAGAAAATTGCAAACGCACTCATGAAAAAACAGTATACAAACAGCATTATTCCCACAACCAAATTAAGTAACTGCGCTCCTTCTTGAATACTAAATTTCCCTTCAGTAACTAAAATGGTTGAATTCTTTTTTTCTCCTTAATCATATAGAAAAATATTGTTTTTTTTTAAATTTTATTTTTCTTGATCATATAGATATTCAATGAGAAATCAAGAATAAATAATTTTCAATATTTTCTAATATGATACAATTTTATTTTCTCGATTTGTCGTGATCATATAGAAAAATACTTGAAATTATTATTTTTTTCTTGATTTTTTATATAAAAAATGAACTAAATTAAACAAAAGTAAAACGTAACACATAAGCTATACAGATACGTTTTATCTCTTGCCGGTAATTAAAATAAAAATGTATTCATCTAAATCCTGAGGGGCTTTGTTAAAATTACTAATTGTTCTTTTTGTTATGTGCAAACCTCTATGACTATTGAAAATTACATTTCATGGTTCAGATATGTGTTGGGTAAAACGGTTTTTGCGTTAAAAGAAGGCAAAAAAGGGTCGGGAGTGAGTTATAGATCTTAATAATAGTTCTCTGGACCGGTTAATTATTATGATTTACCGACTTCGCGACCAAGATTGCAGGCTATCATAACTCATATGGATGAGTTTTAAATTCAAACACATGTGATATTTATAATGCCCTCTTCTCGTAGACCTCCGATGGTCTGGGTAAAAAGGAAATCAACTTTGTTCTTTTATTTTTCCACCCCCTCTGAGATTGATTATGAATATAGAAATATCACCATCAAAGTTTCAGAATTTAAGAGTTTCATTAAAAGAAGCGGAATTATAATGGAAATTGCGTTCCATTTATCAGCCACTTGAATCCTACGAGCAAAAAAGAAAAATATGCAGAAACTGCAATATGGACCCGTCATTTCCAGCTTCAAAATTAGTTTTTTTCAGTACATTAAGCCAGAGAAAGAGAGCCGGGGGCTGACGATCAGTGATGGCTTT
>VKOC01003460.1:0-26758 GCA_009364415.1 Spea multiplicata
ATGGAAAATCCCCTCCAAATTTATCAATTCAGGTGTCCTGATTTAAGAAATACTTAATTTAACCCCTTCAGGACCGGGATTTTGATACTAACGTGTCGCTAAAGGACCGGAGACGTTTTTGTGTTTTTGCCATGTCTTTCTTCAACTGTAATTTCTCTCTTATCAATTGGTGCACCCACACAAATCATATATTGTTTTTTTTTCAGCACAAGTAGGGCTTTCATTTGAAACCATATTAAGCTGGGTAGTACATTGTTTTGTTTGAAATAAACTGGAAAAAGTAGGGAAAAAATGAAAAAAACGCATTTTTTTTACAGTTTTGTATACATACAAATTGTACACACATTGAACCAATGGGAAAAAATTATCCCAAATATATTCATTAACTTGTCCTGATTTGGAAACCACCCAACATGGCCAGGATTTTTATCTATTTTGACCAGTATAGGGCAAATATTGCAAGGCATGCATCACGTTTTTGAAATGTAATTTTTTTTCAAATTTGGCATGGTAATCTAATAACTGCAATAGTTGTCACAGATACTGATTATCCCCCCAAAATTATATGTTTATGAACAGTAGATAAGTCAAGGTGTACAACTAGGGTCATTTTGACACTTTTCAAACAGGGATTTTATCGTCTATTGCTGCCAAATTTTGAGGTATTTTTATATTTTTTTGCATATGTTGCAATGTTGCTTTAGATTTTATATTATATTTTGTATAGAATATGTGCAACTGCAGAAAAAAAACACCAAATTGTGTTCACCAACATCCCCCGGTTCCAACAAGGCCTCACATGCATGGTTCATGCATTTTTTGAGGAAGCTATGAGGGCAAAACTGTAACATGCACATTTTCATTTTCACATTTGGAATTTTCAGAAATTGGTTTCCTGGGCCCATATCCCATTTTGGAAGCCCCCCCTGTAAATTACCCCATAAAAGTATATATTTATGAACAGTAGACATGTCAAGGTGTTCAGCTAGGGTAGTTTTGACAGTTTTCAGCTAGCCATTTCTTCACTGATGTCTGCCAAAGTTCACGAAAAATTTATTTTATTGCGTTTTTAACAAATACATTTCAATGTTAAAATGTATTTCTTGCACACCATAAGTGCAACAGTGGAAGAAAGCACCACATTTTTGTTCACCAACTATCAACCCCGGTTCACAAACAAAGGCCTCACATGCATGGTTTCATGCATTTTATTTGAGGGAAGCCAATTAACCCCTGCAATGGCTTCGATGGGGGTCATACACCAATCGCAGCATTGAAGGGTTAATTTGAGGAAGAGGGGGTAAGCGGTTAAACTGCAGGAAGGGTGGGGGCGGTCTGTCTCCACACATCAAGTGTGGAGACCAAAAGAAAACCCCGTCTCCCATGTCCCTGAATGCGCCTCTGGCAGAATGGGACACAATCTCCAATAGACTGGAGATTGCTAGGGGCTCGTTTTTGCCGTTGCTGGTCTGCCTGGGCTTCCAGGCAGCCCACCAGCAGCAGAGCCCCTACAAAACGGGAATTAACCCCTTCAATGCCGGGATCACGTTTTTTGGAGGAGACGTACCTGGTACGTCCCGGTCTACCGGTGACTGTTAACCAGGAAGTACCAGGTACGTCCCCTGGTACTGAAGGGGTTAAATAGATTTTCCAGACTTTTCCAGCACCAGGGAGCATACTATAAGGTGTACAATTTTGTATAATTTTTATGCCTATGGCTTAGGGGGTTTGGGGGTTGTGAACGAGGGCAGGAGGGTTATACTGGCTAGATGTTATGCTAGGGCAAGGGATGTAAGGTTTTTTTAAGAATTTTTTTATTATCTTTTTTTATATATATTTTTTTTTAATTTTTTTATTTTAATTTTTTTTACATTTTTTTGTATTTTTTATATATTTTTTTTACACAGTAATGGTAAGAGGTCCTCCTAGGGACCTCCTGAACATGCCAGTGATGTCACAGTGACATCACAGCTCACATTATAATTTTTTTTAGTATTATTTATATTATTATTTTAATGATTAATATTTTTTAAATGATTTTTTTTTCCCAGCTTTTCTCTTTCATGACAGGAGGGGGAGTGAGAGACATGGTTTCTCACTCTCCTCCCCATGATCCCCCTGCACCGATCACACTGTGATCTCTATGCAGCGTATCTGTGCCTCATCGGAGGGCAGGATATCCCCGCAGGGTTACGTCAGCAGTGTTTGAAACTGCGCGATCGGGCAGTTAGCAATGTAACAGCTTACCGGCTTTAATGCCGGAAGCTGTTACAGGAGATCGGACAGCAGAAAGCCGGCAATGCGACAGCCTGATCTCCCGTGCACGAAGGGCTGTACGTACCGGGACGTCCATAGGGGTTTCTTAATTTGGGACGTTTTTAGGACTGAAGGGGTTAAACACCAATTCATCATTAGATTCTAAAATTACAAGAGCCTGTCTATCCAATTTGGAAAAATTATATCCTTTTCTGTTATGATGTTTATGTGACATAAGTGTATCAGGCTCCATCTCTACTAATTTAATAAACTGGAGCATCATACTTTTATTTTTCAAACCATGTTGTTGTAATTTAAATGCCACATTATCATGACCAGTACCATCGGCCCGATTTGGAATCCTAGAAAAGAACACCATAAGTTTAATATTCCTAAAAAAAACTAAATGTATCAAATTTCATCTGCAAAGGTTTAACATAATTAGTAGGACAAAATGAAAGACCTTTAGACAATACCTTAAGGTCATGTTCCCCCAGTTCGTGTTCTGACAAATTAAGAACTAATGTCTCTGGTAACTCCTTGTTCTCCTCGTTCTCACTGATGACTGTGGATAAGTCCGCTTGTTTCTTCCGGGCGTGTTGGTGTTTTCTGACCCCCCCCCCCCCCCCCCGTCTGATTCTCTTCAGGGTGTGGAGGACACCCCTTTCTTCCCTAAAAAAAGAAGACACTGTCGAAATAGTGGATTCCTCCGACATATCCACTGAGCCGGATGTGCTAGGTACATAAATAAACTCACCTTATCATTTGAGTGCTGAGCCTCTGTTTGTTTATTTTGGCTTAGTATATAGTGATGGGGGTTATTCTCCACTACTGTCAATGTCTGGCTCAGTGTATAATGATGGGGGTTACGCTGTACCACCATCGAAGTCTGGCTCAGTATAAATAAATAGGAGTTCTGCTGTACTATATCTGTTAAGTCAATTTTATTTATTTTAACATCTTTAACCCCTTCACAACAAAGCCCGTAACATGTACAGGCTCACTATGCAATGCACCTTTGTAGCATTCACGGAAGCCTCACAAGCCTCATGGGAGGAAAGCCCTCCCCCGGAAAACAGAGCTTAGGAAGCAATCAGCAATCACTTTCTTTAGCATAATCAGTGTTGCTGACATGCCTCAATATCACAAGCCACCTACGCTGATCACCATGTGATTGCTCCACAAGCGCCATCAGTGAATGGCATTGCCGCAATTCACAAGATGGTGGCATCAACTGTCAAATGTCTGAGTTCACAGAGGGTCTATCCAGACCCTCCTGAGAACTCTTGAGGGTCTGGTATTGCATTCAACCATGCACATAAATGGAGCCCAGCTCACTAATCATAATGTGATTCATAAAATAAAAAAACCCCCACAAGATTTGATGGGGTAAATTGAATTGGCCGGCTTCAAAGATGTCCAAAATATGGGACAAATGCCAAAAAAATGCACACCTCACAAAGGTGGCCTTTTACCTCCCAAATAACCCAACAAACCCATGCATGGGGGTATCGCTGCACTCAGGAGATGTTACTGAACACATATTGAGGTGTTGTTTGGCAGGGACATATACCAGGAGGGGTAAATTCATACCTGAAGTAAAATGCGTGTGAAAAAAACATACAAGAAAATACTACGGAAAACTAACAAAGGTTGGTTGTAAAATGTGTATGGAAAAAGTACCAGCATTTAAAATTCCAAGGGGTGTATATTTATCAATATATTTGATTTGATGGGGTAAACTGAATTGGCCGGGTTCAAAGATATCCCAAGTAGGATATGTGGGCAGATTTCTTAACATGTCAAAATTCCAATTTGAAAAATTCACACGTCCCAAATGTGGCCTTTTAGTCCCTGAACAACCCAACAAGCACATGCGGGGTATCACTGTACTCAGGAGATGTTGCTGGATACATATTGGGGTGTTGTGTGACAGATACCAGGAGCTGTAAATTCATACCTGAATTATGTGTGTGTGGTTTTTTTTAAATATGTATATAAGGTTGGAGGGCAATGGAAAGGTTTAATTCACTGACAGCAGCAAAGAAAGAGTTAACATAACACTTGTAACAACCAATAAAAAACAAGGTATAGTGGCATATAAACCCTCGGACATCCCTAATCGTCTTCTTTCGGGAGCTGAGAACCGGAGCCGAAAACTTCCTACATACTCCTGGAACGCAGAGAAACAGCCCAAGCAATGGGAACTAGACAGGAACCCATACAGGAACATCAACCATTGAAGAGTGACAACCAGAGAACACTCTAACAGAAAATCAGCAGCCAGGCGATTCGTGATCAAGCTGGAAAAGAAGAGAGGATACAGGAACGTATCCCTAGACAGATGTCGAGGGGAAAAACATTAACCCCAACTAACCTATAGCCATAAAGCAAACGGGCAACAAATAGCAGATAAATAAACATAATACCAAAACCATTCGCACCCCAAGCCCAGCACCAAAAAGGGAAGGGAGGGGGGGGGAATACACTCCTCCTGTCTTTATTAAAATTACAATTATTTAGGCACCAAGGCTAAAATAATTTAGAAATTTAAGGCAGATTTAACGTCCCCCACTAACGCGGAAGCCGCCAAAGACAGCGGGCCAAAAAACCGAAGGTATCAAAGGAGGAAGCGCGCGGCCAATCTGCCTCCCACAAAATATCACCCAGGGCACCACCAGCTGCCAGAGCCCTGGAGGCCGCTGCAACCCTAACTGAATAAGCCCCAAAAGAGACCAGGGACCCTCAAGCTTGCCGAAGGTAGTGAAGTACCCTTGGAATGAGTGCAAAGGGGGGGAAAGCATAAGCACCGGAAGCGGGCCAAGTCTGGGTAAATGCATCCATCGCCAGGGCCTCCGGGTCCAGAAGCCAACTGAAGAACTCCTCTGTCTGACGATTCGTCCTGGACGCAAAAAGATCAAGGTAAAGCAGTCAGATAGACCTGTCTGTGAAGCCTCCAGTCACTTACATCCCTCCAATGCCTTAAAAACCAGTTCGCCATGAGGTTATCCATCCCCGGGAGATATTCCGCCTGCAGGGTGATGTTGCAGTCCAGACAGAACTTGAAAATGTCCTCCGTCAGTTCTGTGAGGCGTTGAGAGCGGGTGCCTCCCAAGCGATTGATGTACCGCACCACAGAGACATTGTCCTTCCGAAAGAGAAAGGCAGCAATCGGACCGGTCCTTCGCCAGGCTCTTGATTGCGATGGACCCTGCAATCAGTTTCAGGCAATTTATGTGAAGGGAATGCTCTTCCGACGTCCACCAGCCCCCGGTCGCCTCTGTGAGGGAAGCCGCTCCCCAGCCCAGCATGCTGGCGTCAGACTCCAGGAAGAAATCTGGTTGGGAACCGAAGATTGCGCTGCTGTTCCAAGTTTCCATGCGACAAAGCCACCAACCAAGCTCCTGACGTACTTCTGGGGTAAGGCGGACCAGCTGGCAACCTGTGTTGATGTCGAGCCTTTGGGCATGGAAGAACACGGTACTGTAGAGGACCCGGGAAGATCGCTTGAATGGAAGACGTGAGGAGTCCCTCCTGAGCAGGGCGCAGGATAGCAACAATCTTTGTCCTTTGAAACCGCAACATCGCCGCCCTGGAGTCGATCTCGAAACCCAAGAACAGGATACGCTGGCTGGGGTTTAGCTCGGATTTGAGTTTGTTGACAACGAAACCCAATTGATGAAGCGTCTGAACCACGAAATCCGTCTGATCCATAAAGGTTTCCCGACAGCTGAAAAAGAAGGATATCGTTAAGATAAACAATACATCGAATACCTTTAGATTGAAAGAAAGCCATCACCGGCTTTAGGAGCTTTGTGAAGCACCAGGGGACGGAACTGAGACCGAATGGGATTGATTTGAATTACCATACTTGCCTCTCCCAGCGGAATTGAAGAAAACGCCTGTGGGCTCGGTGGACCGGTAAGGTAAGTGTCCTTGAGGTCCAACCTGGTGAACCAATCTCCCTCTGACATAAGATCCTGCAGAAGATGATACCCTCCATTTTGAAGAGGCGATAAACGACAAAAGTGTTCAGAGCCCGCAGGTTGATGACCGGGCGAAACTCGTCGGAACGTTTCTGTACCAGAAAAATGGACCTAAGGAAAGAAATGGGCCCTGTGGCCTGTTGAATAGCCCCTTTTTCCTGGAGAGACTGGAGCTCCAGGTCCACCAAGTCCCTGTCGGCGGGGAGACGAAATTAATCCAATACCCGCTCACCGTCTGGAGGATCCAGGGGTCTGAAGTAATCCACACCCAGTTGTGTAAAAAAATGCGAGATCCTGCCCACAACCTGTGGAAGGGAAAAGGACAAGAAACATCTGGACTTACCGAATCCAGAGAGATCCCCTTGGGAAACCGGTGGAACTTCTGCCTCTACTTCCTCCTCTAGGTGTGAAGGAGAAGTGCTGGAAGGAAGCATAATAGGCTGGCTGTGCCTGCTGGAAAGCCCTGGAGCATTGTTAGGATAAGCGGCTGATGACCTGGCCCCACGAGGGCCAGTCTGTAACACCTTCCTCATGGAGAGCTTCGCCTTGTTCCATGAGATCATCAGGGACACATGCCTGTTAAGCTCCTTCACAAAAGAATCCCCAAACAGCAGACCGTTAGCTGCCGCACCAAGATCCTTTGAACCCAGCTCTGCCAGATGGGTGTCCATCCGTGGTAGGGCCGTCTTATGCCATTCCGTGGCCACAGCTACATTAGCGTTGTCTAGTAGGCAGACCACACATAAGGCACATTCGCGGATACGTTTAGGATCCAAGGGAGTGGCCTGCAGTAACGCTTGCTCAACCAGGGAGAGGAGTTGAGCGACCGACCCCACTAAATCCAGGATCTTATCCTGAGCGGACTTGAGACCCTGTTCTAGACCCTTCCTAGGATCTCTCATTCAAAGAAAGGAGAGCGACCACTTTAGGGTCTAATTCCGGGGGTAACAGCCACCTTGTCCAGGAGCGAGGGGTGGGGACACTCAGCCCAAAGCTTCCTTAGGAAGGGGTCTGCTCAAGCCACTTGTGTAAGTATAGAGCAATATGCTCCGGTGGAGCCCACTCAGTGGCCCTGGGGTGGCGCATCGTGGTGGGGGTCAAATAAAGAGGAGCCATTTGGGTCAATGACTGGGAGGTCTGTCGAGGTAAAAGCCAAATGGGGGGTGATAGATGCTCCCATAGAGTAATGGGGTTTGGCATGGTGGGGATCATCCATGGTCCTGGACGAAGCCAGATTAACAGAAGCCTCTGAATCATCCGCAGAGTCCGCCTGCCACTCATCCACTATACACAGTGGGAGTTGAAAAGGACCCTCATCGCTAGCCAGACAGTGTCCAGAGGGCAGGGAGGTGGCAGAGGTTTTTGGGCACTTGCTGGGGCCTTACCTTTACCAGCAGAGGCACTATTACCCTTCCAAGGGCGCTTAGAGTGGCCTGCCTCCTTAGATTTCTCAGAGTCAGAATCCGAAGGGATAGTGGCCAGGGCCGCAGGGACAGGAGGGAGAGTCTGGGCAGACTGGGAGATAGAGAGAAGGCTCACCTTCAAATAAACAAACACTCTGGCCACAGGAAATATAGAGGGCTCACCTCAATCAAGACAGCATGCCCCCAAACTGTCCCGATTTACACGATTTCAGCTCCCTGTCCCGTTTTGAAGGGGCAGAGGTAGGGTGCGGCAAGAGTGATACTCACAAATCAGATGCAGCTGCTGGGGGGGCGCTCAGCCGCCGGATCAGCAGCTACAGCCTGCAGACTAGCTGGGAGATTGCAATCTCTCCCTAGTCGGCTCAACATTAGGGAGCGCGAGGTCAGTCACTTTACTGCTCCCTCATCACTACCCACCGGCAAATAATGCCGAGCGCGGGGATATGACGTCATCCCTGCGCTCTGCAGCAATAGCCGGTGCATAGTGATGAGGGAGCAGTAAAGGGAGGTCTAAAGTGACAGACCTCGCGCTCCCACCACATGATGCAGGATGGAGGAAGAAGAAAGAAGGATGGTGGAAGAGGTAAGAGATGGGGAGAAAGGGGTGTAAGGGCAGTGTATGTATGTGTTTGTAAGCTTGTGTATGTGTGTATGGGCCAGTATGTGTAAGAGCAGTATAGGTATTTGTATGTGTATATATGTGTGTGTGTGTGTGTGTGAAGGCAGTGTACATTTATATATGTGTGTGTTTAAGGGCAGTGTACATGTATATGTGGTGTGTAGGGCAGTGTATTATATGTGTGTGTGTGTGTAAAGGCAGTGTATGTGTTATATGCGTGTGTTGTAAGGGCAGTGTAATGTATTGTGTGGGTGTGTAAGGGCGTGTATACATGTGTGTGTAAAGGCAGTGTATGTGTATATGTGTGTGTGTAAGGGCAGGTGTATGTGTATATGTGTGTGTGTGTAAGGGTAGTGTATATGTGTGTGTCTAAGGGCAGTGTGTGTGTAAATGTGTGTGTAAGGGCAATGTACGTGTATATGTGTGTGTAAAGGCAGTGTATGTGTGTTTATGGGCAGGTGTGTGTGTGTAGGCAGTATGTAAGGGTCCTGGGAGGGAGGCTAACATTAGCCTTTTTTCATTTAAAAAAATCTCTGCTGCTGTGGGCAGCTCCAATGATGCTCAGCCAGCATTATGGTGGACACCTGGCTGGCTGAGAATCATGGAAATTTTTGTTCACAGCTAGCATCTGCAGCTTTACTGTTGCTGCACTTCCCATGATGCTCATGTAAGTAGTATATCTGGCTGAGCCTTATGGGAATTCAATTCAATGTGTTGGTTATTTTTAATATGCATGACTGTGCTGACAAAAATGATGCTTGTTTTAAGTGATGATGCAAGCGCGACATTATAAAGTCACGCTTGCAGTTCCATGAAATAAAAAAAAAAAGTGTCCCTATTTCACATTTTGAAATGTTGGGAGTTATGAGACAGGATTAAACCCGTAACACAATTCTCAGTATATAAATTGCAGTATGGGACAAGAAACAGAGCTCCAGCAACAATGTGTTATGGTAGAAGAAACAGAAATATTGTAGAGGAAAAATTGTGCCGAAATCTCAAAATGAATGAAATAGAGAAACTAAGATGGCCGCCGGACAAAGAGAGCACACGCGGCAGAGGTAAAAGAACTACCACTTAGATACCTCTCAGATAAGGAGAAGACAGAAAAGACACCGGGCAGAAACGGAAAAGAGAATACAGAAATATAGGTAAGCTGAACAACCTGGTAGGAGCCACCACGGCTGGGGTGGGGGGGAGTGGAAGAAATGGGCCAAGGGCCCAAGAACCAAAATGGGGCAAAGACCCCTACACCAAAGACATACAAAGAATTATAAACTAATATAAATAAAGATAAATATAACTATAAAAATAACTAAATAAAATAAGTACCAAAATATGCATAATAAGCAAATCTATATAAATATATGTTCATATATTTGTATGTATATAGACAATAAACACCAAGCAGAAAGAATCATAACCAAGTTATCTGACCTGCAGCTGTGGTGAGCAGCAAAGAAACAGGAAGATTAGGGATGCCTGAGGGTTTATATGCTGCTATACTTTGTTTTTTTTATTGGTTGTTACCAGTGTTATGTTAACTCTTTCTTTGCTGATGTCAGTGAGCGTAAAGGAAGATATGCAAAATAGGAAGCCTCCTGTCTTGCCTTAAAATTAGGATAAGCTATATAGGATAGGTTATATATGGGTAGATTTAGTTTGCAATTTACATTTACTACACACACAATTCTCTGTCTTAAACCGCCCCCCCCCCGTTCCACCACATTTACCCCGGCCAGTCCCTGGAACTGATTTCAGCCAGTAATAGATAGTGGAGGTTGGGACCCTATTGTACTGTTAACACCATTACTGCCCAAGTTGTCTCTGGAAGGCAGATTAAGGGGGCGGTTTCTATCCCAATATCTTGTTTTATGTTGATGTGTGTTTCACTGGATATATCCAGCCCTGTGTGTGAAAAAGAAATCAGTCTTCGTTTTGGTTTATACCCTCCACAGAGTCTCGACTTGTGACTGGGAAACCGGGGAAAGAGTGTGTTGTCCCAGGCTAAGGGAGCACAAGTCAGTGGAGGTAGTCGCTCGGACTATCCAGCTCCGTGACAACGCCTATAAGGAGGTGTCTTTTCTGGGTGTACATGTACGTCTATAGGGGCCTAAAGGTGTTAAAGAAGTGGGTCTTAAGGGTTTTGAAGGCAGAGGGAAAGATGGGTAGGCCACGGGAGGGCATTCCGGGGGATAGGGGCAGCCTTTGAGAAATCTTGCAATCGTGCATAAGGACTATAAATCAGACCACATGACAGATGGAGGAGCAAAACGAACACGTGAGTGTATTTGGAAATTAGTGAAGATATGTAAGTAGGGGAAAAGCTATGAAAAGCTTTGAAAGTAAGAGCCAGGATTTTTAAATTAATACTGAAGCACACAGGCAGAGAGTGAAGAGACTGACAGAGGGGAGAAGTCTTAGTAAAACGATGGGTGAGGAAGATAAATCTGGCAGCAGCGTTCATGGTGGATTGTAGCGGGGAGAAATGGGTATGAAAGAGACAATAATCAATGAGCAGATAATGAGGACATAAACAAAAGCATTAGTGGCTGTCGCAGGTTCACCAAGAGAGCTGTAGTCACTCCCAGAGATCACCTAGATCAGGCATGTCCAAACTTTTTTCAGAGTGCCAGATTTGATGAAGCCGACCATTTTGCCTGACATTCTTTGAACCATTAAAATTAAATGCAAATTAACTATTTTATGCAAAGTTTATTGAAAACGGCATACTTTGGGCAACTTATCTGGAGGGCCTTATCAGTCCGGAACGCAGGCCACAATTGGGCCTTGGGACGGACTTTGGACATGTCTGACCTTGATGTATCCTCCTGTTATCCCCAAAAATCACTTCCAGAACTAGTCAGCATGCACACCTTGGAAGCCTGCTGTGTGTAACCAATAAGTAGACACAACTACCTTGAATTGAATACAGCAAGAATGAACATGTAAAACAGCCTCATATATCCACAGAACTGGATAACATGGATAAACAGATACATGTATACAACCCAACCTGTAATTCCCCTTGCAGCAATCCTATTAATGGGATTAGTTAAACAATGGAGTTCCTAGCTGTGATATCTTTGTTTAACAGCCAGGCTGGAGCCATCCATGAGCATATTGCGGGGAATAGGGCAAAAGTGTCTGGGGAGAGGGAAGGGAGCAGGCAGAGGCCAGCTGTGCTCTGCCCGGCTGTTTGTGCTTCTGGCTCTGGGGCATGCTGCTGAGCAAGACCAAAGAGTCCTCTGTAGGCCTGCTCCAGGATCCATTCTTGGTAAACCGAATAATCCAAATTAGCTCTCAGGCCGGGCAAGTAACAGGGCACATCTGTGAGAATCCCTTCCCTGAACTCCTGGATCTCTTCGCACCAATACTTCCATGGGCTCCCAAATTATCGGTCCTCCTGTAGGCTTTCCATTATCAATCCCAGGCTGCCAAAGTAATTGCCCTCTAGCAGAAAATCATCCTTCAGCTCTGGACACCACTGTGTGACCTGCCAATACAGGGCCCGGTATTCACAATCCACAGTCATTTCAAGTGGGAGGAACCTCTCCAACTCAGCCACCAAGTCCTCTTGGGGCTGCTCTCCCAGGTACAGTATTCGCCAATCTAGTTGTAGCAAGTACCATTCCTTGGAGGATGGGAGGACCATTCCCCGGACACCCTGGTCCACTCTGAGAGCCTCCATCCAGGAATTCAGGTAGCTCTTGACTCTTCTGCTCAACAACACGTAATTGTAGTGCTGGAACCATCTTTAGCTTGCTGCTGGTAAACTCACTGGTACTCCGACATGCGCAAGGAGGATCCCGCCACTGTAACAGGTTGACTAAAAGAGCTGTAGTCACTCCCAGATGTATCCTCCTGTTGTCCCCGAAATCACCAATAAGTAGACACAACTACATTCAATTGAGTACAGCAAGAATTAACATTTTATTGTTGTAAAACATAGCCTGATATATCCACTGAATTGCATTAACATAGACAAACAGATACATGTATACAACCCAACCTTTAATGGTTTTAGGAGAGGGTCCTGGGTGAGGGATTCTTATGCTCATGTTTTGGATTTGGTTCGGAACCTGAGGGGTGTGTGCCAGTTTGAGGAGTTTTAATGGTTTTATTTAGCAGTTTGCTTTTGCATTTTTTGGGCTTTCAGGGTGGGGGAATTGGTTAATCCCAACAAACGAGTACAAAGGGCACTCCAGTTTTCTGATTTTGTACTGGATGGGAACATGGTGCAGGTCAAGATTAGGCAGTCTAAGACTAACCGGTCCAGAAGGGACTGTTTCATAGCCCTGCAGGCTCTCCCGGGTAGCCCAATCAGTCATGTCACTGCCTTGAGGGCATTCCTGGGGGTCAGGCTTCTGGTGCACATTGATGGTTCTCTTACTTAGGTTACCAGTTTACAGCCATATTTCTTGGAGGGTTTGGTACTGACGGCGTGGGCATGAAGGGGTTAATAGCACCACACCTTTGGATTTACTAACTTCACCCCTTAACAAGGCATCAGTTATACCGAATTAACCCCCAAATCCTGTATCGCCCCCCAGGCAGTCTGCCACCACGCACGATTTTGATATCGGACTCGTGAGATATCCAAATTAAAATATATAAAAACCCACCCTGGGCAAACACAACATATATATATATATATATATCCCTCTAGAAATTAGGTAACAATTTGGTAACATGTTATCCTCCCTACGGGATTGAGAATATCAATACTAGAGCCCAAAGACAGATGTGGAATATGAATATTTTAATAATAAAAAGACAAATGTTGGCTCTACACTTCGGCTCCATCCTAACGGGAGCAATTTCCTCGCCATTACCTTCAATATCCCATTCGAGACAAGACCGGGGACGAGGACAAACCTCTGATAAATCCACGGACGGATTTAAAACGCCTCGCCAAGTCGTGGGGGACGTGGATGGAGCTGGATGCCGGCCGGGAGTCTGCTTGTAACCCGCGTGGCACCGCCATATAACCATAGAAACATAGAAAGTGACGGCAGATAAGAACCAGAAGGCCCATCCAGTCTGCCCAACCTCTGAGTACTCTCCTTTAGTACTTGCCCTTATCCTATATCTAGCTTGGCATTATGCCTATGCCATGCTTGCTTAAATGACTTTACTGTATTAACATCTACCACTTCCACTGGGAGGCTATTCCATGCGTCCACTACCCTTTCCGTAAAGTAATATTTTCTGATGTTACCATTAAACCTTTGCCCCTCTAGTTTATGCTTGTGTCCTCTTGTTGCGGTTTTATTTCTCCTTTTTAAATAAACTTTCTTCCTTTACTTTGTTGATTCCCTTTAAGTATTTAAATGTTTCTATCATATCCCCCCTGTCCCGTCTTTTTTCCAGGCTATATAGGTTAAGATCCTTTAACCTGTCCTGGTAAGGTTTATTTTGTAATCCATAAACCATTTAGTAGCCCTTCTCTGAACTTTCTCCAACATATCTATATCCTTCTGGAGATATGGTCTCCAGTACTGTACACAATACTCCAAGTGAGGTCTCACCAGTGATCTGTACAGCGGCATGTGCACTTCCCTCTTTCTACTGCTAATACTTCTCCCTATACAACCAAGCATTCTGCTAGCATTACCTGCTGCTCTACTGCATTGTCTACCTACCTTTAAATCCTCAGAAATAATTACCCCTAAATCCCTTTCCTCACACGTTGAGGTTAGGACAGTACCAAATAGTCTATACTCTGCCCTTGGGTTTTTATGCCCCAGGTGCATTACTTTGCATTTATCCACGTTAAATGCCAATTGCCACAGCTCTGACCATTTTTCCAGCTTACCTAGATCGTTTGCCATTTGGCTTTTTCCTCCAGGAACATCAACCCTGTTGCAAATTTTTGTGTCGTCAGCAAATAAAGATACCTTTCCATCAACACCATCTGCAATATCACTAATGAAAATATTAAAGAGAATGGGTCCAAGTACAGATCCCTGAGGTATCCCACTGGTAACAAGACCTTGTTCTGAATATACGCCATTGACTACAACCCTCTGTTTTCTGTCACTCAGCCACTCCCTAATCCATTCAACAACATTGGGATCTAAACCCAGAGATTGCAGTTTATTTATAAGTCTTCTATGTGGGACAGTGTCAAAGGCCTTACTGAAATCCAGATACGCAATGTCTACTGCACCACCTTGATCAATTACTTTAGTCACCCAATCAAAAAAATCAATAAGATTTGTTTGGCAAGATCTTCCTGAGGAAAACCCATGTTGTTTTTGATCTTGAAACCCATGTGACTTCAGATGTTCAACAATCCTTTCCTTTAACATTGTTTCCATTAATTTTCCCACTACAGATGTAAGACTAACTGGCCTGTAGTTGCCCGACTCCTCCCTACTGCCTTTTTTGTGTATAGGCACAACATTCGCTACTTTCCAATCCCCAGGGACAACTCCCGTTACCAATGATTCGTTAAATATATCAGTTAACGGTTTTGCTAGTACACCCCCAAGCTCTTTTAATAACTTGGGGTGTATCCCATCAGGCCCCATCGACTTATTTGTCTTTACCTTAGACAACTGAAGTAAAACCTCCGCCTCGATAAACTCACATATTTCAAATGATTCAGTCTTTTTTCCCAACTGAGGTCCCATTCCATCATTCTCATCTGTAAAAACTGAACAGAAATATTCATTGAGGCAGTCAGCTAAACCTTTATCCTCTTCTACATATATGCCTTTTGTTTTTAGTCTAACTAATCCTTGTTTAACTTTCCTTTTCTCATTTATATATCTAAAAAATGTTTTATCTCCATTTTTTTACACGCTCTTCTGCCTGTGATTTGGCAGTTTTTATAACTTTCTTTGCCTCTTTCTGCCTAATTTTATAGATCTGTCTATCTTCCTCACTTTGGGTATTTTTGTATCTACTAAAGGCTAACTTCTTGTCTTTCACGATTTTGGCCACTTCTGCAGAGTACCACAGCGGTTTCCTTAATTTTTTACTCTTACTGACCAACCTAATACAATTTTCTGTTATCTTCGATAAAACAGCTTTTACAAAATCCCATTTCTCCTGAACACCATTTAAATTGTGCCAGTCTGATAATGACTCCTCTATACATTTTCTCATTTTAGAAAAGTCAGCTTTTCTAAAATCTAAAACTTTTGTTTTTGTGTGGTGTGACTCAGTCACTGTTCGTATATTAAACCACACAGACTGATGATCACTAGATCCCAAACTTTCACCTACAGAAATATCTGTTAACAAATCTCCATTTGTGAACACTAAATCCAATGTGGCCTCCTTACGAGTTGGTTCCTCAACCACCTGTTTTAAAGATAATCCCAATAAGGAGTTTAGAATATCCGCACTCCTGGTACAACCAGCTACTTTCGTTTTCCAGTTCACATCAGGGAGATTAAAGTCACCCATGATTATAACATCCCCCTTCACTGTCATTTTAGCTATTTCCTCCACTAGTAGATTATCGAGTTCTTCTACTTGTCCTGGGGGTCTATAAATCACACCTATGCGAGTTACTTTACTTTTGCCAAATTGTACTGTAACCCAAACCGACTCTAAGTTCTCCTCACCAACTTGTATTAAGTTAGATTTTATGTTATTTTTCACATATAGGGCCACCCCTCCCCCTTTCCTGCCCTTTCTATCTTTTCTATATAAAGAGTACCCCGGTATTGATATGTCCCAGTCATTTTTCTCATTATACCATGTCTCAGTAACAGCCACTATATCAACATTCTCAGTTGCCACAACTGTTACAAGTTCATGGATCTTATTCCCTAAACTGCGAGCATTTGTAGACATGACCTTTAGCTTGTCATTTAACACCGATGCTGCAATCACTTTCTGTCCTTGCTTTGGGGGGCAAAATATATGCTTCTCCCTATTATCTTTATAGACCAAGCCCCCAGATCCACCCACCTGGTTACTAAGTAAATCGCCTTCCCTTTCTATACTGTCTAACCCGGTATTTATTCCCTCCCCCCCCATTCCTAGTTTAAAATCTCCTCCAACCGTCTAACCATTCTCTCCCCAAGCACATTGGACCCTCTTGCATTTAGGTGCAATCCATCACGACTATAGAGATTGTACCCCAAAGCAAAATCAGCCCAGTGCTCTAAGAACCCAAAGCCCTCCTTCTTACACCAAGACTTCAGCCATGCATTTAGCTGCCTAATCTCCCGCTGCCTTTCTGGTGTAGCGCATGGCACAGGTAGTATCTCTGAGAATACTACCTTGGAGGTCCTTTTCTTAATCTTACTACCCAAGTCCCTAAAATTATCTTTTAGGACACTCCATCTTCCTCTTACTATGTCATTGGTGCCAATGTGCACCAAGACAGCTGGATCCTCACCAGCCCCTCCCAATAATCTATCCACTCTGTCCGCAACATGCCGAACCCGGGCACCCGGGAGACAGCAAACCATTCGGTTGCTGCGATCAGAGCTACAGATTACCCTGTCTGTTTTCCTGATTATTGAATCCCCTACCACCACAACCTGCCTGGGCTTTCCTTTCGGATCTCCTGCACATTGGATGAGCTGCTCTCCCGGCTGTTAGAGGTAGGCTTTGCGGAAAAAGCTGTTCTCCCTGAGTCTGCCTCCCCAACATGCTCACTTAAAAGGGCAAATTTGTTGGGAGGGAGAGACTCTGGGCTGGCTTGCCTCTTCCTCTTCCCTTCCCCACTGCAACCACGTCTTACTGTCACCCAGCTATGTGCCTGACTCCCTTCTGACTGATCTCCTCCCTCATTGCTAGGGGCCCCATCTAAACTTTGCTCAGTGAGCAACAGACTCCTCTCAAGGTTGTCAATCTCTCTCAGTGTTTCAATGTGCCTCTTCAGAGCACCAACCTCAGCTTCCAGAGAGACCAATTGATCACACTTACCACAGCGATATGGACCCAGGAACTGCTGTTCCAAGCATGCATACATATGGCATGATGTGCACTGAGTGAAATCTCCAAGCTTGCTCATACTTTATAAAGGGACGCGAGTACAGAATTTAAACAATTGCTTTATGTCACTTACCCTCCTTGCTCTTGCACTCTTGTGTTGCACTAACTGATGTGGTGCACAAACTGGTCACTTACAGAAAGCAAGTCACTTAGAAAATGCAAGCCCCTTACAGTGAGCAAGCTCTGTGAGTTTAACCACTTCCTTATATACAGAGCAACACAGTTAATTGATTATAAACCCCACCCTTAACTAATTACACTATAGAAAATGGGAGAGAAAAAAACCAAACAGTTAATGCAAAACACACAGTTTTTTTTTTTTGTTTGTTTTTTTTTGTTTTTTTACCACAAACCCTTCAACCCTCTTGTTGCTGGTTGAGATACAAACCCACTGTTGGTATACTTATAATACCACTTCTCTGCCGCTGCTGTGGTGCACAAACTGGTCACTTACAGAAAGCAAGTCACTTAGAAAATGCAAGCCCCTTAACAGTGAGCAAGCTCTGTGAGTTTAACCAGGGCCGCAGGCCCGAATCCCGGGAGATTGTGACGCACCTGCTTGACACCGAGGTACCTGCTTGATGGTACCGTACACGCACACATCCTCATCCTCTCATTTCTAATAGATATATTTTTTATTTTTTTTTACTTTTTATTTTTATACATATCGTTTTCTATTATTTCGGCTTGGAGGGCCGGGATGCCATATTGAAAAGGGATACAGCACTACACAGTTAGAGCTCGGCCCGCAACTCCAGAACTATTGAGGCCTCCTCTACAACATTTTTCTGTTTTACATATCCCTCTGATGCCTTCCCACCTCAATTCTGATTTGATGGTAAATATATAAATGTTTGCTACACGCAACTACAACTGATTTGCCTGTACTGCTTGGATCACACTGCTGTATTTTGCAAAAATCACAAACGTTTGTACAACCAGTTGTAGCATTTATCCAGTTACCCCTAACTCACAGTGATATCCCTGTACCAAACCAGCAAAGGTACCTCATCACTTTGTTTACCTCTGTCTCTCAAAATTTGAAGCATGAATCCCCCTAGTGTCATGGGTTAACAGCATCTGCAGGGGGCCAGAGGATCACTTTCCTGAGGATTCATTTACTTTCCAATGATCTGCTTATGCTTATAAGTTTCGTACTTATCTAACACGCTCCTTCACCAGTTTCAGTCTTGCCACGGTCGACCCTGTCAGTGATTCCGTTTCTAACGACACACCTTGAGGGTGACTTGGCGCACAAGGGTCTCCTTATCCTTACCACCCACGCATGGAGAGATTCCTTGAGATAACACCAATGATGTCTGCCAAACAGCAAAGGGAAAAGTCCTCAAAAAAACCAAGACACCCTCCATAGACATGAATCCTGAGGGTTCCCAATCCTTATCCCAATCGGATATCACGCATGAGGAAGGCGATTCTATCGCTCAAAGAGTTGTGGAAAAACTGTCACCACTGTTAGAAGTCAAGTTCGACAAGCTTCAAACCACTCTTGACGCTGTCAGACAAGACCTGAAACTAACCATAGACAGACTAGACGAGGCGGAAGAGAGAATCTCTACCCAGGAGTCTACGTCTACCAGCTACAATCCGACATTGGGGATCTCCAACATACAATCCGCCTGTTAGAAGATAAAGTGGACGACCTAGAAAACAGGAGTCGCCGCAACAACCTACGCCTCATAGGTCTCCCGGAAACTGTGGCTGGTAGGGATCTGCTGGAATTCCTCTCCAACACACTACCTACTCTTCTATTTCCAAATAGATCTGTCTTCCAAATTACCATAGAAAGAGCCCATAGAATTGGCCGACCTGACCGGACGGAACAAGAACGACCGCGGACAGTGATATTTAAACTTCTCAACTACAAGGACAAACAAGAAATACTATCTGGATACAGAACACTTCCGGCTCTCCAATACAAGGACAAAAAATTATTGATTTTTCAAGATTTCTCGACGACAGTGACATCCAAGCGTAAGGCCTTCTCGCCCATATGCTCGCAGTTACACTCACGCAAGATAAAATTTGCATTAATCTATCCCGCTAAACTTAAAGTCGTCTACAATGACCATACACAATGGTTTGCCTCTCCGGAAGATGCTGTCACTTTCATACGTCGTTTGGATGAACTTCCTAGCTCATGAGAATTTCGAGCTCCAAGAGTTACTGAATGATTGGCCTTTGTTTCTTCTGCTTCCTCACCATTGGAACTGACTAACCGATTTTTGTCCTCTTATGGCCCCCATGGAGCGCACACAGATTGCCAGCTCCGAGATCACGTTTTACACTTTGTATGTTGTTGTTTTGGATTATGTGGTTATCTTTTCTGTTTTTTCTTGTTCGACCGAGACCCTGGCTCAGCACACTTGTTTTTTCGAGACATTATCCATCTGATGGCATATCGTCCACTGACTCCACTCCACTCTGGACACGCAAGAAACTCTCCGACTTCCACAGTCCAGCGCCGCTCGCAAGTATCACACTGCTGCCTCCTCGCTGGGAGAGGTGGTGGTTAATTTGTATTATTTGGCTTCTTGGGGGGCTCAGATAGCTTTATTGCAAGAAACATGCTCGGAGGAGGGGGAGCATTGTAAGCTTAAAAGGGGTTGGGTACGAGAAGTTGTGGGAGTGTCGAGACCTAATGGGGGGAGGGGGGTGTCTATTCTCTTTCACCGTTCTCTTGATCTCTCCATTGCGAGAGTTATTAAAGACCCAGAAGGTAGATATCTCATAGTGTCCTGTAGTATTAATGGTAAACAACTCACCATTTGTAATATATATGCTCCGAATACTGCACAAAATGTTTTATTTAAATGCAACACTACTTCCGTTGTTCAGTGACAATTTGATTGTAGGAGGAGACTTCAACCCGTGGGCTGACCTAAACTAGATCACAGCAAAGGCTCCTATCCTAGTACGGGTACACGTGGTAACCCGATCTCATGCCTTTGTAGACAATTGCAACTTATTGTCGCATGGCGTATTCTGAACCCCGTTGAGAGGGATTTCACTTTTTACTCTCACCCCCATAACTCTTTCACGAGAATTGACTATATATTATGTACGTCCCACCTCTCCCACTTTATTACTAAGGCTCAGATTCTGGACATCCTTATCTCAGATCACGCACCAATTACACTTTCATTTCCTTTTCGCCCTCCCATACTCTCCTCATTAACTGGAGGATGAATCCCTTACTGTATAAGTCACAAGATTTTTGTGCCAGCCTTAAGGCGGCGTGGTCCGAATATGAAGACAACAATAGGGCTCACAAACATGATCCAATACTCTTCTGGGAAGCCGCTAAGGCCACCCTCAGGGGCCACATAATCTCTTATGTAGCTAAAAAGAAAAAGGAAACTATTACTAATCTTAATAAACTCAGTGCAACCCTCACCTACTTCCAAGATGGCTTATGATCAGGCCAAGTTAGCATATGACACTCTTCTACATAATGCCTCTTTGTTAAAGATCCGCTATAAGGAGGCTGCATTGTTTCGTCATGCAAATAAAACAGGTGCTCTACTTTCCAAATTAGTCATATCAGTAAAACCCAAATCGACCATTCCTTCAATTAGAGTGGAAGATGGTTCTCTAAGCACCTCCTCAGAGGACATTAACCATGTCTTACTGAAAATCTTACTATAAATCTTACACAACTTACTATAAATCATTATATTCCCCTAAAGCAGTTCCAGCCGAGTCCATAGATGCTTTCCTACGTCAGGGGGAGCTTCCATGCTTATCGCAATCACAACAGGATCTCCTTAACAAGGAAATCGGGGAGGACGAAGTTCGTAGGGCTGTGGGCAACCTCAGATTGGGCAAAGTTCCCAGGCCGGATGGTCTGCCTGCGGAATTTTATAAAATCCTGTTAGAACAATCCACTCCTTCGCTTACTTCCGCCTTTAATGCTTCCTTCAGCACACCAGAGATCCCCCCACACTCCAACATTGCCCGCATCATCGTTCTGCACAAAGAGGGCAGAGATCCTTCCTCCCCTTCCTCGTATAGGCCGATTTCATTACTGAATTCAGACTTTAAGATTTTGCACAAGATAGACTTGCTTCCTTTTTGCCGACAATTATCTCCCCTGTACAAAGGGGTTTCATAAAACACAGACATTCAGTTACTTGCGCTAGGCATATCATCGCAGCTATGGTTAAGGCAAGGAATGACCCACATACTCCACATTTACTACTTAATCTAGACGCTGAAAAGGCCTTCGATAACGTTAATTGGACCTATTTGTTTTCCCTCTTGCAACATCAAGGTTTTGGCTCTTCCTTTACACAATATATTAAAGCAGTTTATTCTTCCCCCAAGGCCTTTATTACAACTAATAATTTAAACTCCCCTCTATTTGACTTAGGCAAGTGCACCAGACAAGGATGCCCTTTGTCCCCACTCCTTTTTAATATTGCTTTAGATCCCTTTTTACATCTTCTATTAAATTCCCCCGCTTACAAAGGCATATCGGTGGGGGAGAGGGAGATGAGGATCACAGCATTTTCGGATGATATGTTGCTCTTTGTGGGGGCTCCGCTTACTACTATTCCAATAATTATGTCCTGCCTGAATAGTTTTGAAGGGGTCTCGGGACTTCGAATAAATTTAGATAAATCTGAGGCTTTGTGGCTATCAGAGGGTAAGCCTCCTGACTCGCTAAAGTCATGGCCTTTTAAGTGGGCTTGTCATTCCATTAAATATCTGGGGATAGTTTTCCCAGTGGATATAACTAAATTGTATGACCTCAACATTCTCCCTATCATTGTCAAATCCTTAACTGATTTGAAAGCCTGGGCAACCCTCCCACTTAATCTCATTGGAAGGGTTAATCTTATTAAGATGGTGATTTCCCCCCGCTTCTTGTATTGCCTCAATATGCTTCCGCTAATGTTACCACCACAAGACATACGGAAAGTTCATGGCTCTTTTTCCCGTTTTGTTTGGAGGGGGGGTAGGCCCAGGATTAGTTACCCAACCAAAAACGAATGGTGGCTTAAACCTTCCCAATATTAAATTATATAATATAGCGTGTCTTCTTAGATTTGCAAGAGACTGGATTTCTCATTCTGACATCTATACAGACTGGAGGAGGGACCAGAACTTCTGCCCAGAGTGGAGTTTGTGTTACCTTCTCCATGCACCCACACGAGACATACCTATTCCATGTCGCACTAACCCTTTGTTGATGGCAACGATTAGGGCATGGCGTAATGCCCGCAGATCACTTTTCGGCTCCTCGGCCCATTCACTATACTTACCTCTAACCGGCAATCGTAACTTTCAGGGACTGACCCCAGATGCTAGATGTGAGGGATGGAAAATCAAGGGCCTCAATTTATTGTTTAATATTTTTGATCCAACCTCAGGTGGCTGCTATCCCTTTCCAGTCCTTAGGGAAAGGCACTTGCTACCTCCCTCTCACATATGGCCCTACATGCAAGCAAAACATTATTTACTTCAAACCTTACAACACATGCATCCCGCCCAGAAAAAACATGCACTAGAGGTATTGCTCGATCCATCACGTTTACTCTCGATCTCGACACTTTATAGGGCTTTATTTCGACTCCTTAACTACTCAGAATCTACAGTTGGTCTGGCCAGATGGTCTTCCATACATCCGGACACCTCCCTCACCCCCCACAGTATGTTACAGGCATTCACAAGACGATTTAAAAACTTACAGGCTTCTTGGTATCAAGACACTCTCATCAAGCTCCTTCACAGGGCATATATCTCCCCTAAGCAACTCTCCAAAATGTCTCCCCTTGCATTAGTTCAGTGCTGTAAATGCAATTTAGAGTCCGCCGATCTTGAACATTGCTTATTTACCTGTCCCAAGATTCAGAGTTTTTGGAGGGTGGTAGGCCTAACAATAGTCAGTGTAATAGATCACAGCGCTTTTATTATTACCTTTGAGTCTTTGATGGGAGTATATGATGCACTTCACATTAAGGGAAAATGTAAAATCAACTTACTGGATCACTTAATACTAATAGCAATCAAATCTATTCTGGATCATTGGTTGAATGCCAACGCTCCTTCCCTCGCATATTGGTCGAACAAAGTCACAAAAATTTTGCTATTGGAATGGACCTTAGTCTTACAAGATAAGGAGAAACAGGGAGAACAATTCTTTGACATTTGGGAACCCTATATCAACACACTTTCCCCTAGATTACACCAACAAATCACCTTGGTATTTAACCATACGGCGTGGTTTTGCTCTAGGGCATTATTATCAAATTAAGACTCCTTATATTTAACCATGATACTCCCTCTGGTCACTGCTCTCAATAAGATACTTACCGTTAGACATATTTCTGTTATACGTTTTTCTAGGGTACTAGTGCAGTGTCAGTTTGCAGATGGTTGAAACATATCTCTCGGATTATATTTATCTCGGTCACAGTTTGTTTTTCTTTATTTTTGGTTTTGTTTATTTGTTTTGTCACAAAAATTTAAAAAAAAATGGCAAGAAGATAACTCTCGTATTTCTATAACAGTTCGTGGTAATAGCGTGACTATTGCTCCATATGGCTATCGCTGTCCATAACACATTCTGTCCACATTCTGTTCACTTAGTGTGTATATTGATTCATCTCAAATGTTCAATATCTACCGTATGTCTCTCTTTCGATACATCTGTACTTTTTGTATATTTGTACTAACGTACTTCTGTAACATGTTGAAAGAATATGTTCGCTTCTACAAAGTGCCTTCTTCTTGAATAAACAGTTTAAAAAAAAAAAAAAGACAAATGTTACACAGTGCCACAATTACAAAAAACAAGACATACAAAAGAAAACAAAACAAGCCAACAGCTCTTAAAAGCAATGGGACTTAAACACAGGACCCTCACTCACGGGTTTCATCAAAAAGCAGGCCTGTGCAAACTCCTTAAGTCCAGATGGTTTCTTACGATGTTGTTCCAATCAGAGTATATCGAGTATATATGACACCTTTTTCCAAGAATTGGTTCCCATCTTTGATCTACCCTACCAATAAGACTACTTGGGGGTTGTAATCCCAACTAAGATTTCTGATATCATAGAAGTTAATTTTAGCAAACTAAAAGATGAACTGATTAAACAACTTAAAGAGTGGAAAGGCCTTTTTATTTCCTGGCTCGGGAGGATGAACGTTATCAGATCCTACATAGTCCCAAAATGGTTATACCTCCTTCAAATGATTCCGGTTAGGCTCCCGCTGTTCTGGACTACAGTCTTTCAAAAAAATATTGATAATTTTATTTGGGCAGGTAAGAGATCAAGAATAGCATGAAAAACATTAGCAGCTAGTCGGAGTAAGGGAGGACTTAATGTTCCATCGCTAAGTAGATATGCCCAAGCAAGCATGCTCTCGCATATCTTGAAATGACAATATAAGAGCAACAACAATGTAGACTGGTTTATGATAGAGCAAGAGCTGACAGGACTTTCAAACTTAGAATGTATACTTTAGCTACAATATTCTAAGTTAAAATCAATTAGAAATAACCTACCGATTACTCTCCATTGCTCTAAGGAGTTTTGGGAGTATATTAAGCCCCGATTAGGCCTTCATAATAAAATAATGTCAAAATAATGTCTCGACAGCTCCACTTGAAATCCTTCAGTATAACATCTCTCAATTAAAATTAAGAAATTGGACTAACTTTAGGAGCAATAGGATTGCAGATATCATGGTCCAGGATAAAATAAAATCATTTTTACAGCTTTCTGAGGAATTTGAATTTGGAAATCTGGAATCTTTCAATGTTTTTAGGATAACCCTATATATTAGATCTCATTTGTTTGTTGAGACTTCATCCACCCTGAGTCAAAAGATCGGTGCCATGTTTTCTACAGAGAATATCTTAAAAACTCTAAAAAAAATGGTATATATTGCTTGAAGAATTAGAAACTCCCTTTGTTTACACTGCACTAAAAAAAATCAGATCTAAAAAGTCCGATCGATTTAAATATATGGATTGGTAGCCTATTAGAAATTAATAAAATCTTGCACTGTCTTAACATGATTGAATTGCACTACAAGATAATGCGGAGATGGTATATAACGCCGACGAAACAGATTAAGTTTAATTATAATGTGTCTCCCCTATGTTGGAGATGTGGCTTGACATTAGGATCATATACCCACAAGATTCAACATGTCTGGCAAGATCTATTTAAGATCATCTCTGTAACGTTGAATTCTGATATTGTACCTACTATGCAAAGAGCTCTTTTACATTTTTATTTAAACAGTTTTCAATTTAATCAAAGGGCTTTGATTGTACAATGCTTACTGGCTATGAAGATAATCATAGCCAGGCATTGGTTGCAATCATCACTTATTTCTCTTGATCACGTAGTGAATCAAATTAGTCATCAGTGCTTAATGGAACATGTTTTTTTTTCTATCTCATCAGCGATTTCATAAATTTCATAATATTTGGAGACCTTGGTTGACTCAGTATCCCGATACGTATATATGCATTAATTATTTAAGATTTGCTTGACTGTATGAATGAACTGCACGGATGGTATGGATTGAATGAATGAGTTTTGTTTTGTTTGTTTTTCTTTTTTTTCTTGGTATGTCAGTATATTTAGGTTTCCTGGGGTTTAGGCTAGGAAGTTTGTTGTAATCCTAGTCTAATTGTGTCTTATATTATTTGTATTTTTAGACGTATCATTATATATATGAATTTGTGAACAAGTATGGAAATCTATATGCTGCTCTATTTATTGTATTTATTTATTTATTGTAATCTTATCGAAATGGTGAATATGTATGGGAACTTACATGCTGTTCTATGTACTGTAAGTATATCTTTATAGCTTCTGTAGATGCGATCTAATCCTGTCATATTTTTATATTTTAATAAAAAAAAATACTAGCATTTGAAATACCCTAGGGTACCTAGTGTTCAAAAATATATGGTTCGATGGGGTAAATTGCACTGGTCGGCTTCAAAGATACCCGAAATAGCAAATGGGGGCAGAATAATAAATAATAATAAATAAACTCAGGACAAATAGTAGAATCTTATTTATAGGGCTGAAACAAAGAATCGATAAAAATGGAAATTGTTGTCAACGATTTCCGTTATCGAGTGATCAATTCGTTGTCTGAGCACTCGGCTCGTTTTACCTCCTCCGCGAGCATTTCCCCACTTCTGCTACGCGCTCTGCAGTCTCTGCCTTCTTTGAGCTACGTGACGTGCTTCAATTAAGAAAAGGGTGTTGGTCTGCAGTTCGAATAAAGTTTTTAACTTCTTGAAGGTTGGAAGTGGAACAAGTCCATAGCTGAGGTAAGTAATTCTCTATGTGCAAGTGTCAGAGTGGGAGACTGAGTGCAGGGCAGAGTGGGGATGCAGGGTAGGGTGTGAGTGTGGGTGCAGGGCAGAGTGGGAGACTGGGTGCAGGGTGCAAAGTGCTGGGGCAAGGTGCAAAGTGAGTGGTTTAGGTATTAAAACTAGTTTGATAAATATTGTG
>VKOC01003461.1:0-13889 GCA_009364415.1 Spea multiplicata
TATTGGGCACACTGAAATGGCCCGGCTCAAAGATGTACCAAATAGGGCATGGACAGTGGATCCCCAAATGCCAAAGTTCAACATTGAAAAATGCGCATGCCCCAAATGTGGCCCTTTTGCCCCCAAACAGCCAGGCAAAATCATTCATGTGGGGTATCGCTGCGCTCAGGAGATGTTGCTGAAAACATATTGGGGTGTTTTGTGATAGTGACATAAACGAGAACATTTTAAATCATACCTGAAGTAAAATGTGTGTGACAAAACAAATGCAAAAAAATAACTACCACAAAGTTTGACAAAGACTGGTGGTAGATATGGTGCATGGAAAGAGTTAAAATACTAGCATTTGGAATACCCTGGGCTGTCTAGTTTTCAAAAATATATGACTTGATGGGGTAAATTGCATTGGCCGGGTTCAAAGATACCCGAAATGGCACATGGGGGAAGAATTACCAGATTTGGAAAAAATGGCTTTGAAATAGCAAAACGCTACCTGTACTTATTGCCCCATAATGGGTAGAAAAAAGCAAAAAAACATAAAAACATTGGGTATTTCTAAACTCAGGACAAATAGTAGAATCTTTTTAGCAGGTTTTTTTCATTACCTTTTATAGATGAGTAAAAGATTTTTCAACTAAAAGTTAGAAACAGTCATTTTTTTCTAAATTTTTCACCATATTTTATAATTTTTTTAATAGTAAATAATATGATACAATCAAAACAATGTCATCTAAAGAAAGCCCTTCTTGTCCTGAAAAAAACAATATCTAATGTGTGTGGGTTCAGTAAACGGGAAAGAAGAAAATTACAGCTAAACGCGAGCAGCGCAGAAATGTTAAAAAGGCCATTGTCACCAGGGGAACAAACAGTAAAATCAGCCTTTGTCACGAAGGGGTTAATCAAATTCAGCCTAGAGATAGCCTTTTGTGCACATATATATATATATGTTACTAAGTGGTTAACTATATAGATATATCAATCAGAGGATTGTGTATATATCGCAGTCCGATTGTTTTTGGGTTACCTAAGACGCCTGGTTTTAAAGTTCTTGGTGGTGGCAGCGTGGTTTACGCTGGGAGTTTTGGGGTGACTAGTTGGGGTTGGTTGCTTGGTGCCCTGCGGAGAAAGTGACCAAACGCACCGGAAGTCTGGTTGGCGTTTTACCCTTGTTACAACCATACTCCCAGGTCACGGCTGGTATTGACACGCCCCGCTCCCCACCTATTTTTCCTAAAAAGGTGTGTTTCCCACTGACGTCAGTGGTCAGACCTGGCCGCGTCCTGCCAGGGAAGTCTCTGGGAGACCAGAAGTTCCCAGGTATGGTTATAATGGGCATATTATATATTTATGTGCTGTGTATAAATATATATATATAATATATATATGTGTGTGTGTATGTAGAATAAAACGTCATCATTGTTGACCTTGTGGTTGTGGCAGCGCCATGAGATGAGGGAAAAACCAATTAGATGTGTGTAATATTGTGGTATACTGTTGCTTTAAGAAAGGACACTCTGGACTGTTTGTGGGGAACTCTATGGTCAGTGGCCATTTTAAGTTTAGTTTTTCAGTTACCAGTTGGAGTGCCATGTTTTGCATCTGAGCTGAATAAAGAATTATTCTGTGTTACTACTATCAAGTAGTGCTGCTCTCCATGTTAAATACTACACACAGAAAACACTACATGGTGTCAGAAGTGCTGAAAAAGTCACTTGCCTGTATAAGGATATTGTTACATGGACTTTATTTACAGCTTATCCAGCATCAGACCCTCTGCAGTTCACAGGAAATGTAAGTGAAAACTGGAGGAGATGGGAGCAGAGACTTTTAATTTATGCTGAGGCAGCTGAACTTAAAAAGAAGGAGCAGAAGACTCAGATTGCCATAGCCCTGCATGTTGTGGATGGGGAAGGGCAAGAGGTTTACAATACACTGGAATCAGTCCTGCCTGTTGAAAGAACATTTAATTCAGTTGTTCAGGGACCACTGTAATCCAAAGAAAAATGTTGTGTTTGAACAACACCAATTAGAGTGAAGGCAAGAGACTGTGAATTTGGGACTATACTTGATGACGTGTTAAGAGAGAAATTGGTTTTTAGTGACATCTGCTCAGAGAGACTGACCTCACACTTCAAAAGGCAGTAGAGATGTGTCAGGCTGCTGAAGCCACAAAAACCCAAGTTCAAGTTATGGCTGCAAACATGTCAGCACGCGCTTACCAGCCTATTCATTCATTGGAGTACAAATCAACTCTCTCTAAGCCAGCAGAGGCTACTAGAGGCAGCAAGAGCAAACCTCACTATGCTACAAGGGCTGAGCAACAACGAAATGTGTGCCCTAAGTGTGGCATGGTTTACCTACCTCAAAGATGCCCAGCATTTGGGTGTGTTTGTTACACATGAAACAAAAATAATCACTTTGCAAAATGCTGTAAATCCAAGAGCCAGGAGGGTGAGAAAGTAAAAAACAGTTGAAACTTTATTTATTGGAGCAATACTGAGAGATAAGACTTATAACGAAGGAAAAGGACACGGGCTAAACCACTCAGCATGGTTCTCTGAGGTGCAAATCAATGGTCCACCCATTAACTTCAAGTTAGGTACTGGTGCTCTCACTCTCTTCCAAAGTATTCCTGGACAGCTACCTATCAAAAAGACAAACACTACTTTAGTAGCCTATGGGGGAGCCAGGATCCACCCAGAAGGGATTGCGTATCTAACCACAGCCACTCCCACACACACAGTAGAGCTAGAATTCTTTATCACACAATGCTCCACACTTCCATTGTTAGGAAAACCTGCATGTCAGGAACTGGATTTGCTTTGTAAGTTCCACACAGTCTCTACACCAGGGGTGTCCAACCTGCGGCCCTCCAGCTGCTGCAGGACTACATCTGGGGAGTATGGGAGATGCAGTCCTGCAGCAGCTGGAGGGCCGCAGGTTGGTCCCAGGTGTGCGTATCATAGCTGATGACATGATGATTGCTGCATCATTGCATGAGGAACATGATCGGATCCTGAGCCAAGTGATGAACCGAGCATGAAAGTTGAATCCTGACAAAATCCAATTCAAAGTATCAGGAGTCCGATATATGTCACGATCAGGACTACTTGCCAAGCCATGACGGTGTGGAGGGAGTGGGCATGAAGGGGTTAATAGCACCAAGCCTCTGGATTTATTACTTTATCCCTTAACAAGGCATAAGTTATACCAAATTAACCCCCAATCCTGCCTGTATCCCCCCAGGTAGTCTGCAACCATTCACGATTTTGATAACGGACTTGTGAGATATGCGGATTAAAATCACTCTCTCCCTCTCTCTCTCCCCCCCCCCTCCCCGGTCCTGTATCTTGCACAATATATACCGGCGGAGAAACTGTTGTCATCTCAGGATAGATAACACATATGATCAAGACCGCTCAGAGCCACAGGTACTTGTAACTAAAAGTGGAGCAGAGTCGACAATCACACACGATCCAGACTTGGAGGCTGAAGTGCCAGGTTGACATGGAGACTGGGTCCTTCTAGAGTCTGCAGTAGCTGCTTGCAAAAAATCCCGAACTGGAAGGGTAATACGCCCTCCGGAGAGACTGAAAGATTATGTAATAGGATAAAGTGTATTTGGCTTCATTTTTATAGTTTCTTTACTGTTCAGTAATGTATGTTTAAAAAGGGGGGATTTGAAAATAGTTTGGGAGATGTGGTATACTATTGCTTTAAGAAAGGACACTCTGGACTGTTTGTGGGGAACTCTGTGGTTAGTGGCCAAAAAAGGCATCCCAAGAATCCCCTATGGACATACCGGTACGTTCTGCCCTTCTTGCAGCGGCGGGGACACATCCCTGCCGCTACACAAGAGATCAGGCTTATTTTTAAACGCTGATCGGGCATTCCCTTCCGGGTCGCGTCATTGCTGGCGTCACCCAGAAGGTCATCGGAGGACAGGATATCCCCTGCAGGGATATCCGATTGCTCCGATGAGGCACAGACGCTGTGATCTCTATGCAAGTCTGTGAGGATTTTTGTCCTTTACTGCAGTAGACCATTTGTGAGGTCAGGCGCTGATGTTGGACAAGAAGGCTTGGCTTGCAATCTGTGTTCCATTTCATCCCAAAGGAGTTGAATGGGGTTGAGGTCAGGGCTCTGTCAAGTTCTTCCACACCAAACTCATTCTTCCATGTGTTTATGGACCTTGCTTTCTGCACTTGGGCACAGTCATGCACAAACTGTTCCCACAAAGTTGGAAGCATAGCATTGTTCAAAAGACATTTTAGAGTATGCTTTAGCCCCAGAGTCTCCATTAGATTCGCCACTGGGTGACTACGTAAATCAAGGAAAACCATAAAAGCAAAAATAAGAAAACAATCCAAAAGCAATGAAACTATGAACAGAAATTCAACAGCACAGCAAAATATTTTATTTCAGTTATTTTCCAATAATAAAGAAAAGAAAAAAAGTTCATAGTAAATAACATGCCATAGCTTGATGGGAAAATAAACAAATAAAGGGTTGTATATATCAACAAAATATTTATTGTATCCACTCATTCTCGTCCTATGCTTTCTATTTTACCTCTTTTCATTTATATTTATTTCTTACTTCTTTTTGCTCTTTGACTTTTCTACTGACTGTGGCAAAAAAGCAAGGATCTGAAACACTACCTAATAAGTTTTTCAATTGTTCATCCAGTCTACAAATTTAGCAATGTAGATGATTACTAAGCACTTTTTTTTTTCTATGAACATTCCATTAAATGGGGCCACCTGGATACAAAAAGAAGGGAGATCATGACTTCTAGCAGGATGTTAGTGGGAAGAGAGTATGCCTCTATTGGAGGGTTAGCTGTAACATTGTAGGATGTAACATTGCAGGATGACTGCCACCAGCTTTGCAGCAGCCTTTCACTCCCGCCCGGTGTCCATTAACTTCCGTTTTGGTTTTATGCAAATTTAATATAATATATTCTGTTTTCTCAGTTTTAAGGTTGTTTGTTTTATTCTTATCTTTTCTTTTTTAGTCATAGTTGTGGAAGGAGTCTCCTGGCAGCAGGACTGAGACTGAAGAATTCAAGCTCTACTACTCCTTGCCAACCATCTAGCAACATGAAAACACAAAAACAGACAAGACTTCATAGACTGAGGAATTCAAGCTCTACCGGCCAGTGTTTCACCGCCTCACCGGTAATCCACATATTGCCTGGCTCGATATATAGTCATGGGCGTTATGCTTTACCACTGTCAATTTCTGGCTCTGTATATAGTAATGGGAGTTATGCTGTACCACTGTTTGTGTCTAGGTTGCATTATAATGATGGGAGTCATGCTGTACCACTGTCTATGTCAGGCTCCTTATATAATGATATGAGTTATTCTGTACCATCCTGTGTGTCTGGATCACTATGTAATGATAGGAGTCTTGCTGTACCACTGACTTGTGTTTGGCTCACTTTCTAATGATAAGAGTCATGCTATGCCATAATCTGTGTCTGGATCACTATATAATTATAGGAATCATGCTGTATCACTCTCTATGTCTGAATCACTAAATAACTATAGGAGTTATACTGTACCCTCTTCCGTGTCTATTGAACAACAGTCTGTGTCTGGCTTGATAAATAATGATAGTTGTCATGGTGCACCACCATCTGTGTCTGGATCACTTTATAAATGTAGGAGTTATACTGTACCACCCTCAGTGTCTGGGTCACAATATAATGATAGGAGTCATGCTGTATCACTGTTTTTGTCTGGCTCACTATGTAATGATGGGAGTTTTTGTGTACAACTCTCAGGAGTTATCTGTACTGCAACATTGAGTGGCTCCACTCATTTTGTAGCTCCATCAATTGGTGTCTCTGCTCCCGCCGACCCATAACTATGACCGGTATTTTTTTTAGGGAAAGGTGGCCACTCTAACTACTCCTAGATGACACAAAAGCAACCAACTTACTTTTTCGCCAGCAATCTGAGAATGACAATCTTGATAGAGCCAACGTAAGTACTCCTTTTTCTATAATCTGGGCCTCAGGTTGGCGATTAGTTTTTTATTCTTGCTATCGTCAGGTATTAATGTGTGTGCCCAACAACCTAGCCACTATTACTGTACCTGGGGGCACTATTCTTGTCTGGATTTTATAGAGCATGTTCAAGAAGTGCAGCGACGAACGCTTCCTGTTTCAGTTTAGGAAGCTGGGGAGGGCAGATGTCCCATTTTCTAATTCTAGTAACTAAAGAATGTCAGCAGTGATAAGCAAGCAGTAAAATGCATTGGAGCTCAGAAAAAAATGGACTCCATTTTGTATTTAACATGAAAGGCAAGTGTGTACAAATTGTGTATTTTTTGTGTGTTGGCTTTAGTCTTGCATGTTCCCTGCTGCAAACTCACATTTTTAGCCAACTCGCAGTCACTCGCAGTTTAGTATGCTGCATAGACCCAAGCATGTAGTGACCTCAAGGAGCTGAAATGCCAAACTCTTTTGCAACTTTCCAGGTTAGTAAATAAAACCTCACATTGTAGTTTACTAGAAAAACCAAGACGAGCCCCACAAGATCATATTGAAAAACTGCACAAACTAATAGCAAGAATTCTTTCTCGTTGCCTTCACCAGAAGACTTGAGAAGAGAAATAAGGAAAAGTACATATGGTTAATATTAACACAAACTTAATTGTAATGCGACATGTTTTTAGTGCCATATTTAATTGTTCATTTAATGCTGCAAGTTGTTTAAATGATGTGTGAAGGGATTTAATTATATAAAAAGGAATGTTACTTAATGTTATGTTATGGCTTATTTATTCTAATTTGCTTTTTCATTTTAACCTCTTATTGAATCAATCTCAACTTTTTTCATGGCATTTCCATGCAGTTCTGCCAGGCTGAAAGCCATCTCTGCATAAATACTGAATTGGTTATTTAAATTGGTTCACGTATGTTCATGCAGGGATGTAGGATCTATTGCCCAATTATTGATTCCCCCCAGATCATGTTCAAATCATATTTGAAGGATACATATTCAGGGAAATTTCCTTATGCCTAAATTGTATTTCACAGTGCTGGGAAATTCTATTTGTATTAAATATGTATGTGTTTGGCATATGCAAGAATTAAAAAAATAATTTCTCTCATAAATTGCATATGGTAACCTGGAATAAATGCAAAAACCTTTTTACTTGACTGCCTATTTAACATAAGCTAGTCAGTGCATTAATATTTTTATATAATGATGCTTAATACTAAGTATGACAGGAGCATTCTTGATCCAACAAACCTTTAGATATTAAAAGGTCAATGTACAGTACCAACAGCCTCATTATACATTAATGCGTATTAACCCCTTTGCAACCACTTACAGTATGTACCATGTATATAACAAAAAGCTAGTCCTATAGGACCAATGACATGCCTGGTACATCGTGGGCTAAATTAGCAGCACAGCATCATGCTTCCAGGCTCCAACTACCCAGAGCTCTCCCTCTTAAGAGCTCTGACGTGGAGCAGGGCCAAGCCTAGGGTCACTGACGCCTGGGTGCAAAAATGTTTTTTGCGCCCCAGGCAGGTGTTGCAATATTGCTAAATCCTCCCCTTAACAAACACAACCTCACTAACAATGCCCATTTTCTACTCCACTTCTTTGCCCGCCCACTTTACCATGTAACATATCACTCACTTCCCACAGCTTTGTCCCCAGGCAGCTTGTCAGTGCCATTTTGGTCCCAAACAGGTCGTCAGTGATACCTTTGCCCCTCAAAAAGCATTAAACTAAATGTGTCTGTGACATCCGTCGCTCTGACTTTAAACCTGAAAAAGAGAGGCAAAGCCATAGCTAGCGCTTTTTGCACCCGAGGCAAGAACAGAAAATTGTGCCCCTCACTATATCTAGTTATTTTGAGGAAAGTAGATAAAAAAATAACTATGAAATTAATGATATTAGAACTGCAGAGTTAAAAAATAATAGTAAAACAAATTTACCCAAAACCAGTGATTTATTCACATTCTGATACTGAGGACGGTACAGCATAACTCCCATCAATATATGCTGAGCCTGACGGTGGTCCAGTATAACTCCTATATATATATATACATATACAGAGGCTGACAGTGGTATACCACAACTTCACAACTTCCATCACCACAACTGCAACAGTATAATTATATAGTGATCCAGATACTGAGGGGGTACAGTGTATCTCTTATCATTGACAGTGATACACCCTAACCCCCATCACTATGTACTGAGTCAGACGCTGACGATGGTACAGCATTACTCCCAATATCACATCAGTATATTAATATCAATGTGCTGGGCCATTGGTTCAAGCTTTCCAAGTTTATACACCAAGTAGCTGTATTGTGTCCAATAATAATACATTATTAAGGGCCAGTTTAAGTATATAAAAGGACCAGCTACAAGAAATGATGAAAGATTAGCTGATCAGAATGCACAATTAAGAATATGAACACTGATTCATCACAGATCAACTAATTATTTTTTTATGGTGTTAGCAAAGTAAGAATTGAAAAACAAACAGAAAACTACCAAAGTACGATCAAGTAAAAAATGCAACTGCCTCACGAGCCAGGATTCTGATGTAATTGGAAAGGAAAAAAAATATAAATATATATATTTTTTTTAGCCATCCTATGCATTAAAATGTATATGATCTTTTCATCGCATCTATATCCCCAAATTTTATCAGGTAGAGATGTATTAATACCTTTTGGTCCTCACAAGCCTACCAACACAATAAAAATAAAAAAAATAAAAATAACTAACAACTCATGTGGTCCAGATACATAACTAATATTGCTAAACCAAAAGTGAATGCATATGAACCCTGATTATGCTCCGTTATGTTTATCATGTAAATCTGACACTGAGAGCCAGAAGATATTTCCTTCAAAGTCTGTAGCTTCCAGGAAGTAGCCGGAATCATCTCAGTAATATGTACCTCTGGGTAATGCTTGTTATTCTGTATTCTTTCCCCGAGGTCCTCCTTTTAATAGTGTGTGCCATGACCTCTTAGATATGTTTGTTTTAATGAGAAATAATTAAAATGAAAGACACTTATTCTGCCAAATGTTGATGTTGTCTTAGTGTTTTTCGAGATGCATGAATATTTCGGGACTATGTCCCCGGTGTATGTTTTCAGTTTGAGCCAATGCGGCTTTAAACATGAATTTTTTCAGATAGTTCATGTCTCAGCTGATTGCATATACTTGTTTTTAAGCTTGGAGTTGTTTTTTTTTAACCGTTAGTTCTTTCTAAAAACTTTTCTGCCATTTAGGAAGGAAAAAAAATTTACCAAGATGGTCCAAAATCTCGTTAATAAATAAAGTCTAAAAAATGTAAAATTTGTAGAGGAAGATTGTTCGTCTTACTCTTAGAAACCAGCTCTTTATTTTAACTTATTTCTTTTTCAGTTTGTGTTTTTTCCCAGATTGAATTTATTAATGTTTGCGTCATAGTTGCATGACAACAATAGGACATAATCTCAAATGTTAATTGTGCCCTTATTTTGTCCTACTATTTCTTTGATTCTTTTTATGTTTCATATTTCTTGGTGGAAGCCAACAGTTAATTTACAGATTTGTTATTGTTGATTCCAATGTTGAACCATTTATCTGGTGACTTTTTCTAGAGCTTGAAGCAGTTATCAGGTTCTAGCTGTCTAGGAGCCTCCACAAATTTCTACGTGAGTTCAGACATTATTAGGAGGTCAGTTGGAGGCATAGCTTGCCTAGGCCACCAAACCAGGGACGGATCGCGCTGTTTAGCAATCAAGCTCCCCGGTGCTCTGCTCGCTGGTCTGGTTACAAGGAAGATCTCTATATCTCTACAAACTGACCCATGAATGCTATGGGGACTGTGCCGAGCTGGCACAGATTCCATAGCACGCTCTTCCCAGACACTAATAGGTGTAACACAGGGCTATCAATTAGAACAGCGGCCATGGAGGGGCAGCCGTGGGTTTTATTGACAACCAGCCAATCCATGCCCAAACTGGCCATCTAGCAAATGCCCTGTAGGCTGGTACCTGTTAAGGCCAAATAGCTACTAATACTGCAGCTCCAGAGGCAGATCAGGTCTTGCAGACAGCCTCTGCTAGATAGACATGCGCGCTGTTGACTGGCAGGGCAGCTTACTCATTCTCTGTTGTCTCCTATCGACAAGTTTTTAATTATCTTGGTTCTTACCACTAGTCCAATTCATTTTTCTTTTTCATTCCAATATAAATACTTATTTCCATTAATCCATTAATGTACAACTAAAAAAATGCCCTGGTTCGCTAAGATAATTCAAGATAATAATTCAATAATTCAAGGTAATTCCACTTTTCGTGATTGTCATATAGCTGAAAGAATATTCAAAGTTCATCTCTACATGGTATGAAGTATTGATTTAGAAAAATGAAAAGGAAGAAACTAAAGAGCGAAAATATACTTCTGTTTTGTCAGGCACTGCAGACAGTAATGGCAATAAATGCATTTCATTCTTTGTTTCATGGTCACCGTTTCATTAAAAATATAAATGATAGGAAGTGGTTAAGTATAAGTACAAGACAGAATAACTATAATGATCTTAACAGCCTTTCCAGCTGTCAGGAGATAATTGGCAAAAGGCTGTCACATGCCTGCTTGTGAATCTCCCACCGAACAGAGCTTGTAGCATGAAAATCAACATTTCCAGTTTTTCTGAAGGCTAAGTGAATATATAAAAGGATCAAAAAGATCCATAGACAGGGAGAATGGTTGTGAGCCAAATATTCTTCTAACTATTCTTGTACTATTAAATAAATGGAAAAAAAATATATATATATATTATATATATATATATATATTACAAATATATACCATAAGAGGTGCTGATCCACCTGTTGTAATGAATGTAACACTAAATACAGCAGTAGAAACACCATTTCACAAACCATTGAATTCCCAAACCTCCATTATTTTGTAAACATAAAACGCATTTCAGACTCTTTCTGAGATGCAACGAAAAGGAAAAACACAAGGGTCCAATGCATGTAGGTGTATTTTATTAACTAGCCAGTGCTAGTGTGCCGGGAGACTTGCAGGCTTAACGCGTTTCGCGCCCGACTAGCGCTTACTAAGAAGCCTGGAGGGACTTTGAAGACCTTCGGCAATGGCTCCTGTCTTCTGCCGTAAAGGCGGGTGGAGGCACAGCTGTGGGATCAATACTTGCCGTGCAGCTCGCCGGACTTGATTTTTGGTACTTGCTGAGGTTCCTCAACCCTTTCATAAACTGCTTATTATTATTTTGGGATAGATTAAATCACTATCCAGTTTGTTTGTTTTTTTTATGTGTTTTTTATTATAAATGTTTCAGGGTGGAGCAAGAGTTAAAGAGAAATAGTTGATTGACTATGTCCAATAGCATGCCATTTTTTTGGGTTTTTTTGGTTTGGCACTGTCACATTATATGCCATTTCTACCCCTGACGATCTATTAGACCAATATTTTACATTTATTTATTTATTTTACTAAATCCTGACATCTTTGTTATCAACCAACTCTCCTTCTTTTTGGATGGACATTCTCTATTAAACCAGAATGCCCCTCTCCATCACGTAGCCACTGGCTCTCTCCCAAAGATGTCTCTGTTTATTTGAAAGACTAGAATCCCTTTGTCTCAAGGGGGCTCTTCATCTTACAGAAAGTCTGCCTGGCCCATAAAAAGTTGCCGTTTTCCAGAAAGGATGGTTTTATACCTTTTTAAGTACAAAGTGCTTGGGTTTCTTTGATGACCATGATCTCTACTCTAACTTTTACGGGGAAACTCTAGATATTGAGAGAAGCTCTATAATGAGTTTGGACTTTGTTATAACAAGTAAATGTTTTCATCCAAAGATTATTTTAGGAACCATGTGCTCACAAATGTAATTCTAAAAGCAGCTATGTACCACTTGATGATTGCTATGGTTTTACCTTAATACTAATGGCTGCTTTCAAAAGAAACGTTGAAATCACATAGGAAGAGAGAAGTGTACCACTTACTGCAAAAACATGGAACTTCATTGCAAAAAAACATCAATTTGAGTCATCTGAATTAGCCATTTCATGTCTGGAAAGCAGAGACGTAGTTATTGGTTTAATTCTATACTTGGAGTATCCAAACAACATTTACCTGTCCTGCTATTATTTGATCTTCAACCTCTAGTGACCTTCATGGAGATGACATCTGCACATCAGCTAAGTTATCCTTATCGAACTACATTTGAAATAAACAAGTTATTCACAGAAAACACTAAATAACCCAGTGGTGACCTCTGTAACCGATGCTGGACCCCCGTCCAAAAGGATCAAATGTGGGACAATCGGCAGAAGCATTTCGTTGTTATCCATGGTGAATGTCCAACAATTACAACCTCTTTACAGGTATTGTGTTTCAATTATTGCCCGGGTTACATCCAATCCATCCAATTCCAGGTTGCAATCAATCTGACTAATCCATACACTGGACCCACAGACCTAAATGAGCATAGAATTGTTTAACTAGAACCGTGAAATGGAAATTAAGTTTGGACGTGGCAGGGTCACCTAGCATGTAGTATAAGCAAGTGGTTGAAGCCGAACTACATGGAGGTTTAATTTGCAGAGTAGAAAATCTGAATTTTTTCAATGATATGTGTTACTTCACAAAAGAAACCGCTTCAAACGTAAGAATAAAATTTATAGCATATCATCTAAATGCAAATGATAGATGGAGCGCCAATTAGCATTCCGAAATAAATCATTTAAGAGGCATAGAATTCAACAATAAAAGAATACTGCGGAGGATCTTGTATAATAAATTGCAGCTCTAGTTACTGTATTCTGGGTCTCTTCTCCTTTGCCTGGCAGCACATATTCGCATCGAGAAACAAAAGTAAACTTGTGTTTGTTTGATTTCAAAAAACAAAGCATAACCCTCGGACTCAACCATTTGTCATTTCGCTCTTTTCAGAGCAGGTTTGGCTACCGGCCATAAGTACGTTTCCTCATCCCTCTCCGAGACTGACATGTAACGCAAGAAGGCACACTCTTGACTTTGAGATGACACTGTGTTCCTCTAGCAATCACAGACAGCTGTGTGATATGACTCAAATCCAGATTTCAATCCCCTCCCTACTTCACTCTATTCTTTTATCTATGCTCTTTTTTTCACTTAGAGCTGGTCATCTGTCTGGCTTTTACTTCAGCGCGGGTCCTTCAGGGCGAAATTTCTATAGTTTTGTCCCAATGCAATTATGACCCGGTCACATTGCGTGAAATCTATCAAGACGCTGCGAAGCATTAATCAAGGTAGAAAGCATTCCCGTGGGCAATCAGGTCATATGATGTGTATGTGATTTAAACAAGTTGTGGCACTTTTATATTGCAGTTTGTGCCATTCTTGCTTTGAGTCTTAAAGCGTCTCCCGGTCTCCTGCTATAGCTGAAGCAATAAAGAGTCTTGGTCTTCTTAAAGATCTATGCAACACATGTTTTAATTAATCAATGGAAGCTGATGGCGTCGTTTTCTATCATAGTTCTATCTTCTAAGAAAAAAGTCCAATCAAAGTGCCTTTTAAGAGTTCTTACTGGTTTAACTACGCATTGTAAAGACCCAACCAAGCTCTTCTTGGGGATGTTCAACTGACTCGGCCATTCATAATGAAGTGAAGTTTAGCTGCACTTCTGCAAATGCTTTCTTATAATAAATCTCATCTATAATTACCTCTTGCTATTTATGCAACACGCCTCAAACCTCTTTGTAGGCATTATTTCTTTGTAAGGTGTAACGGAGCTGGCTAGTCCGACCGACTGCCTCCGCTTCCTTGTGCTCCCTTAGCCTGGGACACCACACTTTCCCCGGTTCCCCAGTCACTCGCCGAGACTCAGTGTAGGGG
>VKOC01003462.1:0-43686 GCA_009364415.1 Spea multiplicata
GCCCCCTGGAGTGTGGCGCCCTGTGCGGTCGCACAGGTCGCACACCCCAAAGGCCGGCCCTGTCTACATCAAGATTAACGTGATAGCAGATTGTGATGCAGTGTGACTTTCCTAAACATGCAATGTACAATGTCGTCTTTTTTAGACAATAGGGATGTTCTTGGCAAGATTTACTCTAGGATGTAAATACTTCTAAACTCCTGGGAATGTTACATCGGTGATAGAAGACTGTATAACTGGAGGTCCCAATGATTGGCCAGAGGGTCTACTGGAGGAATGAAGTGACAGCTCTAGGGTGACCCTGTCTTCATAGGACTGTTCCCAAATACTATGTGCAGGGCCAGACTGGTGATGACTAAGTGGCCCTGGCACTTTAAGGCCAGTGGCCGCCAAATGACACTAGCATGGCTGCAGCTGGATACGTGTGGCCCCATCTTACGTTTTTATAAGTAGGTATCAGACCTTAAGGGGCCACTGACTCACCAGTCAAATGGCCAGTCTAGGCTTTTATTTCATGCTGCCATAATGCCATAAAATCTATCTACCACTCGGTAATTATGGAAACATCAGGAGTGCAAGCTATTTAGATGAGCTGCATGGTTCAAATTCTATGTTACTAAGTTTCCATGAAGGTAACGAACATCCCCATGGTGTGAAGACTAGAAAACATTTAAAGCTTATGGTGAGTCGAGTTGGGTTGTGTAACATAGAAACATAGACTATGATGGCTGATAAAAACCATTCAGCTCATCAAATCTGACTGTTTTTCTTGATATAAAGACTCTTAATCAGTCGTTGGTCTCGTCTTAGATGCAGAAGCCATATGTCTATCCCATGCGTGCTTGAATCCCACACTCGATTAGACCCGACCATTTCTGGTGGGACACCCTCTCAATAAACTCATTATCTGCTAAAAAGGCCCTGGGGTAACATATTGAGACTTATGCTATATATATAAAGAGAACACTTCATGCAAAATGCCAGATATGTATCGTCAGGAACATTCTATTAGTTCCTAAAGTGGTTGCTTTACTTCTAAAAGGCCCGGATTACTCTGAAATTAAGTTGCCTACCCTTTAGAGCTCAATATGTTAATGCCCCCCCCCCCAAAAAAAGGTATTTTGGGAAAATACAATTAGCAATCAGCCTGAATTGTACTGTCAGTTAGCCTTCCTATAAATTATTCTCACGTTGCAGGACGTTTAACTGTTTCACCTAGTTTACATCGTAACAATGTATTCCTTATTCCCTCCTACAGCCATTTTAAACAAAACTAGACATTTCTATTATAAGTAATTACAACCTTTCCTTTATAATTGTGCCTCTACAAAGAGATGAGCTATTGTAATAAATAATTAACACATGCCACTCACAATATCATAGGAATTACATGCAACATCAAGCACGAACTACACATTGACACGTGACCGTGAGTTCTTTTGAAATTATGTTTCAAGAAAATTATGAGTTGGCTACAGGTGCCTCCAAAACAAGTTATTAATTCTGAAAACATAATATTTAACTGGTAAAACCATAAACAGAAAAAACAGAAAGCGCATTGAAAGGAGATTGACCTCTCCATAGTGCGGAAAATGTTAGAAAAGTGGGTTTTGTTCGGATACCGCTATACTTAAATATTAATAACATGGCAGGAATTGTTTTGATTTGATAATATGACGGCAAAGTGTTAAGAAATACATTTATTTTAGATTTTCTTTGAAGCGTGCTGTCATTTTTCTTAAGAAATGAGTAAATGCTGAACTCCATATGCACTAGAAAAAACTAACAAAAAATTTAATTAATTCAACATGCCATTTAAAAAAGAAAGAAATTCAAATCATTTAACAATTTTTAACAATGCGGGTACAATACATTATAGGCATGTTTATTCATTTTCTAGGAGGAATAGGTGCTGGAGATGTAGTCGCAAAAAACAAAGGTTAATCAGAAATAGATCCATTGAATTCTGCCTGATCAGGTACTCTGATGGGTTTATACATTTCTACCTCCCCATGCAATGTCTGAGGCCTCCTTCAGATTAAATACATTTCTTGAAATAGGAAACTGCTACCTCTATTGGTCTTGGTTGTAGAGCATGAGATCTGCATCTCCACTCAGGGGTAAGTAGATAAAGGGGTTTATTCACTAAGCTATGAGTTGCCTAAAATGTAAGTTTGATGTATATGATAGCTGAGTGAGTCCCCCCCCTTGTAAATCCATGGAGAGATTCAGCAAGGAATCTATTCCTTTCAGATACATTTGTCCTACTGGCCCCACAACTCCTTGGCTTACCAGGAATGCAGGTGGTCTTTTTTTTGCCGCTGCACACTCACCAAATATCCAACTCCAGCGTTTGCTTGAGCGAAGATTCCAGACAGTGACGTATTCTGGCCTAGGCCAACTGAGCCTAGAGAGGAAGGTCCAAGGGGGTCCCTCTGCGATGTAGATCATCCTGTTTGGCCATCAGGCCCCTTGAGTGTCACTGTTCAATGAGCCAGTTACAAGGAAGATATCTGATCTCCGTGACTGGCCCACCGATACTATAGAAGACTGTGCCGGGCCGGCATAACCTCCATTGAACGTATTAAATGATGTTATACATCTTTAAGACACAATGATGATGGTGGACACGGAGGGTGTAACTGGGAAGCTGCTCTGGGCCAGGCCTAAGGCAGTGTTCAAAGTAAATGGTCTAAAGGGGTCCGACGAGACACCCCACGTGCTTGTGCTGAAAGCGATCCCATTGGGGCACATTCCTGCCAATGATTAGCTGCCTCAAGCAACCAAAACAGGGGCAAAAACCGGAGGGGATCGTGCACTGTAGCTCTGGAGCTGTAGCTTCTCCTAAAAATAAGTATGCTTTTTTGACTGCAAAAAGAATGCATATTAAAAGTACTGGGGAGGCATAAATGAAAAAGGAAAGCTGGAAGATTGGTATCTTCTATACGGGTATAGTAATCCATATTGTCACGTGTTTATATATGTTTCAAATTTCTATGATATCGGAATGTCCAGATGCATGGAAATAATTTTCAGATATTGCATAATCCGTGAGAAAATAATCAGATGCCAGATTAAATTTATTCTTCATGTTATTTCACGTCTTTCTGTCAGGTTGTTTAAACCACAACGAAGGTCTTAATACATTGTGTAACTTGGCAAATGTCAAAACACTCATTGGCTGCTCTACACAAATTGTTTTGAGAATGTTATCACAACAAATTGAATCGGATTTTGTAAGATAAGTGATTAAAGATGGGGAACACCATATTAAACATGAAAAAAAAAGAAGAGGCTACTTAGCAGATCTATAAAAAAATCATCAAATGTCTTAAAACACGAGAATAAAAAAAAAAACCCAAAACAGAATACTTTCTACGGCTGGCACAAAATTCCGTCAAAACCAATCAATCAAGTGTGAAATGCTGGAGATTGAAAAATCCTCCAACTTTCGCTGTCAAGAAATCCCTTAAATTGTTCCATAAAAGCCGCACTCTTCAGACTTTCCCGGCACCATATGGACTTTGTTTTTCTATTCAAGTTCTGCTTACATTAAGAACGAGAGAGATCATCCAATATGTACACTCTTCAAATGTCACTCAAAAATTGTAGTAAAAAGCATAATATTATCCTGACTGTACTGGGTGGAAAAGAGTAGGTAGTAAGAATCAGACCTGCTTCGGATTTTATATATATATATACATATATATATATATATATATTCTATGTAGTTAGTATAGCTACACATAGTTCTATTATACAGACTATAGTGTATTTTGTATAACAATTATTAAAGTTGACCGGGCTGTACTTTTACATAGTATTGGCCAATTATTGAATAATTGTGGAATAATATTTTTTTGTTTTGTTTTAAAAACTAACCCTTTCTTCCCATGGAGGCTGAAGAGCTCATGTATTTTTTCCTTGGAGACTTCGTGCTAGAGAGTAGGAATATGAAATCATATCTGTCACCTTTCCGACTCGGCACACTGAAGGTAAAGATGCCTGAAAAACAAAAAAACATGCGCTACTGAGCATGTACAACCAGCATACTTAAGTACACTGCCAGCTTCAGCAGAAATAACCAAGGGAGGAGCAAAATATGCCTAATTTCCATCTCCCGTAAAACAAAATGCAGGTGCCTGTTTCTAGTTGTGAAATACACACAATCAAGTCCATTTACTCTTCCCACCTATAACTTTTGGCCGTCAAGTAGTTGTGAAATACGTAGATGGAACTTTGTCGTTTATAATTTGTCAGCTTGTTAATGAAATGTTCATGTTATAATTAAAATTAGGCAAAATATACATTTTATTCTAAAATATAATCTCTGTTGGTCACAAGTAGACGTTTCTGTAAATACTCCACCTATATTGTACCAGTATTATATATGTAATTTATTAAAAATATATGTGTTTAATGATTTTTTTTTTCTTTTTCTTCCTTTGTTGAGATAAACCACAAACGGGCACTTCCAGTTCATTGTTTGTTACAGGATTAATTACACTCTCTGCTATTGCAGTTGGCAGTCTAATTACAATTTATTTATTACCCATATAGGTGGCTTTCGCTTGAGATCAGGACTTTGCTTGTTAATGTAATAACCACAGGTTGCAAAGAGGCTAAACTGAGACCAATAAAGAAAAATTAGACACTCAACTAGTAAAAGCAGCCAGTGGAACAGACTAACAAAACAAGCAATGGAATAGGGAGACACACGCGCCTGAGATATACTAGTGGATAAAGCTCATTTATCATCTATTATTCTCTGGTTTCAATTTACTGATTCCTGAGTTCCTGTAACATTCAGGAAAATTGGCTGGAGAAAAATCAACCACAAGCGGCAAATCGACCACTTGCAGGCCAATTCTTGACTTACAAGTTTATTTCGATAGGGCCTGGGATCGGTTTGGCAACTTACAGGAACCTTTTAGTGGCCAAGTTGCTACGAAATACCTCTTTATTTCATTAGTTTACACAAATTGTGATTGGTGGGCAGAGATGCGCCCTAGCAAGGTGTAGGTGGACCTACAGACACCTTAAAGGCAAGCCTGAGATGAAAAGCATCACCTCCGAGGTAAACCAACTTTAATGGGCCAGCTTTGGCTCAAGCTGAGTCAATCGACCCAACTCCTAAATCACACTGCAATGGAAATCAAAGCAAGTTGGCTAATCACACAGTAGAGATGAGTCCGACTGTAAGTAAAGTTGATTGGCCATTTTAAAAAATGTTCAAACTCATCAAAATCAACTAATTTGCTGAAGACCAGGTTGGTTGGCACAGAACTAGCCAACTGGACAACTCAATTACCAAAGGTAAAGTGGTCAACATTAACTGAACAGCCATTAGGGCAAAACTCATGACATCTTGATAGGAACGTAGAAATATCAACTCAACTGCATCATCGCAATTGTTGAATAAGAAAGTCACTCTGAAATTTGGTCCCATTAGGTCTCCCAAAGGGCTGGAGTGCCAATTCGTACCATAGAACATTTGTTGCTGTCAATCTTTAGAGATAATTTGACAGACAGTGCAGAGGTATGATAGGCTTGATTACCTCCTTTAAAAATACTTTTGTTTTTTTATTTCCCACATACATACACACATATATATATATATATTCTAAACATACAGGAGGTCAAAATCCAGAAGGCCATCTTCATTTTATGGTTGTGTTTACATGTTCCTGTGAATGTTTTTCAAATGCCTGTCGAAATTTAGATGTATCCATAGAAAATCTCATGAAAGTTGGGAGTTATTTAAGTAGCAAAATAAGCCATTTGAGCTCTGAGCGCCCATACCAGCTTTTACGGGACCATGAGATAGACCATTAGTACAGGCTCAACAGTACAGGCTCAACAGTACAGGCTCTTGAAGACTTTGATTTGGAGCGTGGTAACCAAGTATTACAGAAGTCTCAGTTCAAACGCTGTAGAACTAACCCTTAGCTACATATTGCCAGCTCACAAGGAGGCACATGAATCCCCACCACAATTGAAACCTCAAGCAGATCCCCCTTTAATTTAACCTGCAAGGTCCCCTTTTAACATTAAAGCCAAAACAAACAGATTAAATGTTTAATTACCCCCAATAAACTGTACTTTTTAATAGCATAGTAATGCTTCTCAGACTTCGCTGTTTGTTCGATGAATAGAAAGAAACGTAATAACGGAAGAACTCTTAAAATATGCACTCGAGAATATAATTTACAGAAGTGTTATTTGTTTTCAGAATCAATTATAATTCTTAACATTGCAGTTTAGAGAACACAATGGTTCTTCTGAAAATCCTTAGAACTTTCGCTAATGGTAAGTCGGCAGTATGTATAAAAGAAGGTTCTATGGCCCATTGACTTTATTTAGATTGAAATGCTAAGCAGGGCTAAGTAGAAGCATCAGTTGGGAATAAAGGGTATATACTCAGCAGTTTTATGTCCTTTTTCCTATTTACTGCTTACCCCTCACAGGGTAAGGCAACTAGATAAGAAAAAAGCAATCCCTTTGTGCTCCAAGTCACCGTACAAGGTTATCCAATTACTGCATCAAATGAACATATCGTCTTTTGAGAAAAACAAAGGCACTGACCATAGTTTGTTTTTTTTTAAGTGTTTTCTTTTTTCTTTTTTGTCCATTTTATTGTTTCAGTTTTCTGTTTGACAAACGCATCAATCTCTCTTTGAGATCATTATATGCCTGTAAAAAACACTAAGGACCACAACTCCGATGTATTAATTTTTTTTACTTATTTTTTTACATCTGTAAGTGCTTATACTTAATTAAAATATTTTTTATTTTTTTTAATTAGCATTATGAACAGCATGCTGATCACTCTCCTGACATTCAGTGAGGTAAATAAACAGTTAAGGCTCAATCCTGATGGAAGTCTTAAACCTTGGAACTCTGAGTCAAAGTTTGACCCTTCAGGTTGCCTGCTTGACAGTTGCATAGCTTCCAAGTGTCTTCTTTTCTGTGAGATAGTCCCAATATTCTGACAATGTCCCACTCAGCAGCCCACTAAAGCACTTTATGGGCCAGTTGGGTATCTTCTGACCATCCCACTGTGCCGTGAAATTAATCAAAGATCGTTCTGTTCCAGCACATGAAAAGGTGGTGTGGTTAATCTATACCCAACCAGAACCATTATATTGCAATGCAATTCAATACCGATTAATCAAGTTGTCTCTATTTTTAATATTATCTATTCTATATATAATAATAATACGATATTTCATTTCCTTTCATATTTTTTTTCTCTTTGTCTCCTTTTCTCTGCTCTCTTTATCAATCAGTTCTCTTTCTTTTTTTTTCATCTCACTCTTTCTTCATCTCCTTCCTTTTCCTCTCTTTTCTAGTTCACATATTCCCATACCCTAGGAAGCATGCCACAGTAATTGGACGTAATCACAAATGCAATGATAATATATTCCGTATCCCACAGAGCTTACAATCGACGTTAGTACACACGGAGACCGTGATTGGCGAAAACAGCATAATTATCACCTGGGAATTGTGAAGACAGCTGATCGCAGACGCGTCATCTGCATCGAAAAAATATTGAAAAACATAAACATATCTTAATTAAATGTATCCTTTAAGTGCCAAAATGAAATGATGAATCACGAGATACTACCGCCTTAACATGAGCTATATTAACAGGCCTAAAATAATCAGGGCTGTCTTCCGTCTTTTATTTTAGTTATTATCAAACATTTTGCCATAAGGAACAAAGTGTATATCTTCTGTTTCCTGCAAAACAACACCACCAACACATTATTCATATACCCAGTTAATATTTTTTTTACGCCGTCTCTTTTTTCTTTTTTTTTTTGGCAGCTTTTTACTGTTTGATCCAGTAGTCAGATAGCGTTAGTAAAACAAGGCTCGTTTTGGTAATATTAAAGTTTTGCTTTTTTCCCCCCCGCTTTTTATGCATTAAATTAGACAAAATATTCATCTTTTTTTTTTTGTTTGTACTTGGAATTAAAAAAGATTAATAAGCAAAGCTCTGTGATGAAATATCCGAGCAAGAGATAACCCTTGGAACATTAAGAAAAGGAAAAAAAAGAGGGAAAAAAATTAAATACCGCTTTCTGTAGTCAAAGTGAACATCAAAGTATGCAACTTTTTCAAAGTTTCGAACATTAAACAATTAAGATGAAAAAACAATTAGGAACGAAGAAAAAGATAGTATTGTAGAGGATGGTCACCGCGTGTGTCATGTGGCTTTAAAAACAAGTCGCATAAATGATGATGCTATTAAAACTGAACTAATTAAAGAAAGCTTCTTTTAAGAACTCATTAACTGCAACCTCATTTGCATAATGATGCATATTAATTAAGTTTTAATGAATCTGAATTTGCACCAAGCCTATTCATGTTGGCTTTGAAACAAATTGAACAAATTAGTTAAAAGCTTTCTGGAACCTACTTTTTTTTCGTACAAAACAGGATAAGAATACATTGCGCGTTTCCACAAAAATCATTTTTTTCCCCCCGCTATTAATTTAATTTCAAAGGTGTGTAAACCCATCTATTCATTATTCTTAAACACAAATAATTTTTTACAGCCTCTTAGAAAAATGCAAAAAACGTATTATTCCGTTGGGTTAAGAAATAATATTACAAAGTGGTTGTTTTTAATGAAATCATTATGGTCCTATTTAAAGGCAATAAGATCACGTTTGTCTCGGGGAAATTTTAGTTACTTCTGCTTTCTGCAAAAATTTTAACCCTTTGAGTCCTTTACCTTTCCGTCTGTTCCGGCTTTTCAAAAAGGTTCAAAAATACTGCGGGCAAATATGTGAAATCATAGTAAATCCCACCAAAAATATATCTGGAGATCATGCAGGGCCGGACGGCACTTTAAGGCCACCTAATGATGTAAGCGTGGCCGACGGCTGGATACGACAGGGCTCATGTTGGGTTTTACGCTCAGGTAGCGTGCGGCCGGGCATATCCATCATTTTCCCTGTGTGCCAGAGGGCCGATCTGGGCCTACTGGAGATCCTTCTAATGTTTCAACACAACAGGGTCTGCATTATTAAAGGATCACAAGTGTAACGATTAATAGTTACTAATATCCAGCCAGTAAATCATTAAACAAACATATAAAAACATTAAATATAAATAAATATGAATAATGTAATAAATAATAATAATAATAAATACTAATAAATATACTTTTTTTTCCACTGTGTTTCATTATTCACTAACTTAACCTTTTCCACGTGGGTTGTAAAGGAGGGGGAGAGGCTTGCATTTTCATCTAGCAATTGACTTGTTTAAAAAATTATTTCGACTGCGCAGTAATCAACTAGATTTGTTGATTGTTATTACATGGTTGCGTAAATGCGAGGTTATGTGGTAGCGGATAAGCAAATGGGACTTTAGTCCAAATGTGTAAGTTTTATTACTATAAAATTTCCACATATTGCCAATGAGCGATTTCATAAATTTTAGCCGGAATTAAAGTTCTTCTAAGATATAAATTTCTTCTTGCGTAGTCTTCCACTTTATCATATTTACAAGAAAATGTTGGCATCCCCCAAAAGGTACAATAACCGGGTACCAGCCTATTCTCAGCATGTCCCTATTGTCTGAAATGGCACCTATATTTTAACTGGATTTTATATCGATCCCTGTATTTATTGACCTTATAGATACGGAGATTCATGCTGGTTTCTAAATCCGATATCCCCACCCCATTCACACATTATATATATGTTCTAGATTTTATGAATTATTTTTGTAAAAATAAAAAAAACATATAAACCAATTTTAAAAAAAAGTTTTCATTTTGCTTAAAATAAACACCAAATTACAGTATAAACTCTATTGATTTCCCTTTACTCCATTCAGCCTTCATCAAGGGTAAAAAGATTTATGTAATTACCTCTGTCTGTTTTGTTTGCTGGAAATACATTTTTTTTTTAGTCAGCAGATACAAAAGATGGAACGTTCTTATTGTTGAGATTAAAAGATTGCTTTTCCTTTAGTAAACTGTTTTCGTATGATAGATTCTTTCAAGAAGTTGACAATTAGGAAGTTTCTATGAAATGAAAAATGCATGCTTCTAGTTTTATTGTTTATTTCCCTTTTTCCTTTTTTTTTCCCCTGCCGTTTCTTCCAGGACAATGTCCCCTTTTTTCTGTTTCAATACTTTGATGCCCAATATGGCACCGCATAACAGAATCCTTATTAATATTCATTTTCCGGATCAGAAACATCCATTGTTGTTTCAACTTTAATCAGCCAATTAAACAGACAGAATATTATCTGTTAATTATTTTGTGGGTTTTTTTTCTTTTTACATTTCATAAACCGGAATTTAGCTGGCGCCGTTGGTTTACTGGCTTTTTCATGAACATAATAAGCTATAATTAAACTAGCTGAGAGTGGTGGAAATTGTAGTATAGCAAGAAAGGTGAAAGATGCTGGTGGACCATGACTGGCTATCCTTATGGTGGATGAGAGTTGTGGTCAGTTCTGTAAGAACTGCCCTTATAAAAACATGTCCCCCCTTAATTCAGCAGGATACCCCCATGCATTTGTCCGCCTTCATCCTCGTTCTCCAGCTCCTTGGCTTCTGAGAGGAATGCCTGGTCAAATACGTCTCAATGCTAGTCACCTCCAGCATGGGCTTGTGCAAGAGCTTCAGGGGGTCCAACGAGACCCCCTCCGTGCTTCATCGCAATGATGGCACTTTGTTGTCAGTGATTGGCTGCGTCAAGCAGCCACAACTGTCTTGAAGCACGGTCATATAACGAGATGTGGGCTGTAGCTCTGGAGCTGCAGCTTCTTCTAAAGGTAAATAATTGATTTATTTTGTTACAGGTAATGAATGGATATTAAAGTACCTACAAAGTATTTCCCTACAAAATTACCTACAAAATTTCCTTAATCATTGGTTGGGTGGTATTGGACACTGGAACGTCCCTTTATAATTTACGGGCTGTTTATGAACAAGTATTTTCATTTGACAGAATAAAAAATAACTAAGTGTATAAAAAGTGTTTTCCATTGCTGAGGCTACTTGGTGTTTGTTAAGGGTCCAGATCGAAAGGTAATCCAACATGACACAACTACCGACCCCTTGGTTGGATTTTTAATAGTCATGTTATTCCCTTTTTAATGACCAAGTGAGAAGGTAATATTTAACAAAAGATTACAGGAGGTCCCTTCCTTGGGTATAGTTATGCCATTAAGGGTATCATTTTTACCTCACTTTTCTGATTTCTTTATTACAAAAATACCCTCTCTACTGTCTATTCTACTGGCGAGGACCTTTCTTTCTCTCTTTTTCTTGGATAAATAGTAAACCTAAAAACCCACAGAGACGAGAGTAAAGTACAAATGGACATTAAAGCTTAATTATGTGATGTTTATTATTATTTTTTATTTTGTATTATTTCACAAGGACAATTTGTTTTTAAAATTCATATTTAGTAGATTAATTGCTGGTCTCTGTGTCATGAGAACATACATATTTTTTTCTTTACAAATCACGTTTCCGCAGCTGAAATAATTTGTGAAAAGTTGCACACGTTGTCACACCAGAGACCAGCCGTCTCCGCCTGCCGTTGTGCTTGCTTTCGCTCCAGCAATAGTTAAAAAAAAATTGTTTCTTTATGTTCAAATTTAAATGTAAATTCAGAAGTGAGTTCTATTTTGACCTCAGCGGCAATAGAATATGATTATATGGGAGAGAGGACGTATGGTAGTCAATGTGTGATGGAACCTTTTCATTCTACTAAGTTCCATATACGTTCTGAGGGCGCAATCCGAGTGAGGAGGGTCGAGTGGGCCCTACATTATACATAATCAGTGAGATGAAATGTCTCAACTAGCAATTTAACCGATAAGCCCCATTATTTAGCATAACTAAATAACTATCGTCAGCTTGTACTTTTTTGTCAATCTGTAAACACTATTACCTTTATTTTGTGCAATGAACTGATAAATGTAATATTCCGGTAAAATTATAGATCTGCTTAATGCCTTTAAAAAAAAAATAGAATATTTATAATACATGTGATATTTGTTTTTTGATTACAAATATTTTGCAATAATATTACAATAATATTAAATGTAATATTTTTAAAGTATTTTTTTTAGTAATGTATTGCACTCCACTCTAGGACTCAAAGGGCTAAATGCCTCCTTAATTCTCATGCGATATCTTTACTTGCCTTCAAATACCGGTACGGGAAGGAGTCTGTTGCGCATGCCTGGGGCCTGATCTACTCACAGTAATACAGATCATGGACACCCAATGGATCTTATTAAGATTAAAGTATATTTCGAGCTGACAAAGTGAGGATCAGATCTAAAAACATAATAAAATATAAAATATATATTTGTTACATTTGCTAATGAAAAGAGAAACAACATATGATGTTAAATGTATTTTTAGAACAAAAATCCAAATTTTCCATTTAACTATTTCAGTGTTGGAGAAAGAACACCTCTCATCAGGGAGATTTCTTTTTTATTCCTAAGAAATAATTAATTCAGCATAAATAATAATTTAAGCCTATGCTGGCACGTGTATTTTTCCAATTTTTTATTTAATATTTTAAGTAAAAAAAATATATATATATATTTTTCCTGGTAAGCGCGATTATAATTCTTGTATCCCTTCTTTTCACGTTACCTGATTCATTCTGGAAAGTTTGGAGATGTCTGGAAGGAAGCGTTAGCAGAATAGAGTGAACTTGGAGAGACTTGGCTTCTTGAGGGAGGAAGGTTGTCAGAAAGTGTCTTCCTTGGGGAAGGTCAAAAGTCATTGGTATTAAACTAGACAAGCTGGTTGTGGAGTGTTAATGGAAATGCAAAGCAGATGTTTAGTAATTAGGGAAGATGTGAATGACAAGACTTGAGAGGTATACTACATGAGCTAGCTGGCACAAAGCAGCTGTTGTTACCAATTGTGCTGTCAGAAACGTACACAAGTCACACCGTCCCCTGCGAGTTTGTCATAGCTGTGACAATTAGAAAAAAAAAAATTGCGGTTGATTAAAATCAGTAATCTATCACACAAAGGCAATTTTTGTAATATTCAGTTACAAATGGCATAGGTTAGACGCTACGACAATGAGCTGGAGGAGGGCGCCTTTTTATGAGTATTTATAACCAAGATAAATAGTTCGATTAGAGATTATTGTTTCTTCTGAACACTTGTGTGTCGAACTTTCTCAAGTATTTTAATTAAAAATGCAATTAAGTCTCTTTTTTAAAAAAAAAACAAAAACATTGTAAATGGAAATGTTGCTACACACCTATGTAGATACAAGTTTATTTTGTTTTTAGCAGATTATGGTTCCACAAGAAACATTATCTATCTATCTATCTATCCATTATCTATCTATATATCCATTATATATCTAACTTTCTATCTATCTATCTATCTATCTATCTATCTATCTATCTATCTATCTATCTATCTATCTATCCATTCCATTTATGTTCTCTTATCTATCATCCATTATATCTATCCATTCAAACAATCCATTATATCTATCCATTCAAACAATCCATTCTATCTATCTATCTATCTATCTATCTATCTATCGATCTATCTATCCATTATTTCTATTGTTCTAGCTATTTATCTATCTATTCTATCTATCTATCTATCTATCTATCTATCTATCTAACTTTGATTCTTAATCTGTTCTCTTATCAATCATCTATCCATTCTGTCTGTCTGTCTGTCTATCTATCTATCCATCCATCCATCCATCCTTCACATAACCGTGCATCCCGATTATGAAGAAGAGAAGACAACAGTGTTTGATTTAAATGTACTTACAGAAAAATGACTGTGTGACTGAATGAATTAAGTTGAATAAACTTTACGGGCAGTTTGATTTATTTCTGTCCGTCGGGGGCTAAAAATAAGAATGATTATATTTTAAACGCGCGGTGTTGAATGTACGCAAGAAAAAAATGATTGTGAAGTAAGTAGCTTCTATTGCCTTTTTAATGCGGCTTTGTTATTTGAATGCCATATGAATTAAACTCTGATCTTTTAAAATGCATGCAAATTCTTGCAGAATATATATGAAAAAGTCAATACCTAGGTGCCTTCAGTCTCTTGATAAATGGGACTCCGGAAGCACACTTTATTGAGTCTCTGATTTTTAATAATCTGAATCCTGCAAGATTTAATTCTGAATAATTCTGGCTGAAATCAGCTTCTGATTGAGTTGTAATGGTTGTCTTATTGTAAATATCTCTGCATGCTAATGTTGTGCTAGAATTCAATAATATTTAGATGGAATTTGTGGCCTCCGGCAGAACGAAAGTTTGATTTCTACAATATAAAGTTTATATTGAGAATATATTTATTTTAGAGGTTTTTTTTAACATATAGAATAATAAGTATATTTGGATATGAAATGATGGGCAGTATATATGGCAACATTTTTTTCTGTATAATGCAATTTGAAATTCATAGATCTGGAAAGATCTCATACAAACATTTTGATAAACGAGGGCGAATTAACCATATATCAAGTAATCTCGATATTATGTTCGGTGAAAAGCAACTAATCTATGTCAACGCGGCATATACGGAACAAACGTCAGACCTGTTCTTAGAAAGTGAATTTCTTTATACCACTTGAGGTGGCTCCTGTGTTTTAGGGGCCCTAAATTAAAAGATTTAAGGAGCCCTTCTCTTTCATAAATGATGGATTTGATATGTACAAAGAAACTATATGGGTTCTCATAACTCATGTGTTTCCCATACGTCTCCTCCTCTCTCCTTTGCTGCTTTGAAATCCTTGTCTCTACTCTAGCTCTTCTGATTTGATTTGCTTGCACCCTATAGACTTTGTAAAGCACTGTGTAAATGATCATATACATTAATGTATTCATAAATTATAGTTTTTGGAGAAGTAATCATTATAGTGGTATAATATTATGGCACATTTGTCACCTATGAGTCTCTCCCCTTTAACTTTTTCAAAATGGCCCCATAGCGTAATAGGTCTACCTATTTGGTCCTTGGTCTTGGATTCAGGGTAGCCTTTTGCTTATATCATGCAAATCCCATTGGCCTATCTAATTCAAATTATAGCTATAAAGCAGCATATTGCCGTTTCTACTATGACAGGTGGGTATAAAGCACAAAAAGAAGTACTTATTGGTACTACCTTTCCTCATCCCTGATCATGTTAGGTGCACAAGAAAGATGTTCAGGTGGGACTGGCAATGACTGAGGGCGCTGGCACTGGATATCGGATATGCCCGGCCGCACGCTGTGTTTTCATGCTCACGTAGCCAGCGGCCGGGCATATCCAGCTACTGGAGTGGCAGATCAGGTGAGTGTGTGGGTCTCTCCACCAGCGACCCACCGGACATTTGCCTGGTGTGCCAGGTGGCCAGTCTGGGTCTGTGGCCAGCCATCAAAAAAGAGGAAAGACCTCTGGCCATCAATGGGTTGAGCGATTACCTTTAAAGAATATTTGCAAACCTAAACCCAAAACTCTGTATATAAACACGTATAAATCTGACAGGTACATAAGACTAGTAATAAAGGATACTGGTAACACTTTTCGCCCAATAACCATCTTCACGACAAGAATGTATCCCTTTGCATTTAAATGTTGGGACTGGAGTGAATTGAACGCCATCTGCTACTACATTGGATTTTAATGTCAGAAAAAGTCAGTCCCTAGGAAGCATCATATTCTGTGTGGAAGAAAATTCCACCCATATGTTTGTGAAAGAAACAAAACGTGTTCATTGAGTTTTAACATTTTCCACTTATCTTTTAAGTTTTGTTCTTTTTTTTCCATTTTTTTTAGTCTCATCTTTCTCCGGTATGTTTCTCCTTCTTATGGTTGAAGTATACGACCGGTTAGTTTTTGTGATTTTTGTGGGCCATCACTGGTAGGGGGCGCTGCCACTATGCTCTCTTCTATATAAGTCTGAACAGGGGTAAGGGCAATTAGAGGAATAGTTTTCACTAGTGTACCTTAGCGCTAGCCCTATATTCAGATGTTAAATATTTGTCATGGAAAATAGTGGCAATGTAGTTGTGGCCTATATATACAAATCCAAAAATATATATTATTAAAATATAAAAAGAATGGCATTTAAAATGCTAACATTACTCAAATGGTGCATAATCACTCCCGCTTACGTATAGAAATACCTAAACAGATAATAAAAGAAATTAGCTTCTTGATATTTTGTTCAGAATTTTAAAGCACAAATGATTATTCCAAATAATGTTCCTGAGAACAGTGCTATAACGTCCATTAGAACGGATTATATTATATCACAGATAATTAGTCCAGATCTACTTTATAGAATTATGTCCATAAAATGCATATCTATGTTTGTGGTCTAGCAATGGTTAAAATATAAATAGCAGTCAAAGTATGGCGCATCTGCACACAGAGACAGACATATTTGCCCACCACTCAGTTTCTTTTGTGAGGACATCCAACAGCCTGTGACATCATCCAACAGCATGTCACATCAGTAACCCCCACGCTAATCCTTTTGCACAGTGCCTTAAAGGTACTCTCCAGTGTCCCAAAGACCCCCCTAAATAAGTAATGCGTACAAAAGTACTTTGAACAATGCATATGAAAGTACTTATAGATTCCCTTCATGCATTTGTAAGAGGGGCACCACATACATTTAAAGGGTATTAAAGTGCATATGATGGCTGAGGTGTCCCTGTGAGATGCCAGTGTGCTTGTAAATAAAGGATCAAGTCGGACAGGCTCCAGTTACTAATACAGAGGCCAATCAAACCTCCTTCTTTAAAAGAGTTATAACTTCATTTTTAAATAGTGTGTTGACATTCACTTTTTAACCCTTTTTAAACCCTTACTAACCATATTTTGAAATCTCAATTTTGTTTCTTTTTTACGTCTTTGGCAGCTGTGCGCCTGTTGGTCTTGGACCATCATCTTTATAATTACAACACTGAATGGGTTAAATAAGTCAGTTTACAATCCCTTTAGGTACCATTTTTCCCCACTTGCAAAAAAAAAAGATGAAATAGGAAAAAAGTGTTATCAAAAGGATACATTCTCACTCAGCACAAAAAATACTCAGCGTGCGTCTAACTCGGCTCTCCAAGTGAAGCTTGTATTCTGTTAATACCTGACCCCTCGGCTTCAACCTTATATCACGGTTTCTAAGTATATCTTCCAAGCTGGAGTTTTCCGTGACAGTATGAAACCATCACAGCATAGGACCTTTATGTGCCTGAGGCATGGCTTCAGGACAAAGAAAAATGTCACAGGCTGTCATACAAACACACAAACACACAATCTATTTTCTTCTTCTCACACAGCACCCAGTCCTGTCCTTTTGTGTCTGAGTACATTATTTATCATGGAATTATAATTATTTTTTTCCAATGCGCATTTTATTTTTTTGGTCAATATGCATTTCGGAATGAGCAAAACCTTCATTGTTACATTCTTTCACTGGCTCCCTATCAATATTGTATTTAGGATTAGTGTACAATCATTTTTTTTTCTTCCTAGCGTTGTAGAAGTAGGGTAAACCATCAGACACAACTTTTTTTAAGAGTAGTTTAGGCAAAAAATGGCAAATTCATTCTTGTAGACATTCAATGGTTGGTACATTACACAATTTTAAAAATAATGGAAAAAATATATAACAAAATTGGGGCAACAAAGGCTCTGAGAAGCGGAATGAAGCTAAGCATGGTTTTATATGTCTGGGTAGAGCACAGTGCTTTCAGTCTAGGGCGTAGACAATAACTGGATCTTCTGGAGGAGAAATAAAGCCCAAACTTGGTAGAGGATGGTGATGGTAAAAGGTTCTGCAGGGTGAAAAGAAAATAAGGAAAGGCTACAAGATTTTCAAATATATTTTTTAAATATACTTTAGAGGTAAAAGTCATTTTACAAAATAGACAAAGATTTGTGAAAAGAGTAAGACTTATATTCATGCTTCAGAACTTCTCATGTATGGTAGCCCCGAGGCCTCCCTCTCTCTTTATATACGTGAGGGAGGAGCCTGATCCCGTGAAAGAACTTGTGAAGGCAAAAGTTGGTGGAAACTGGCGACTGTCGCCCACGTTGTGACATCACATAATCAGTCAAGCTCGTGATTTATGCATCAGATGGAACAAAGTTTTTCCTTCGATAATTTCCCTGAGATGGAAAGCACTATTTTTAAAGGCAGTCAATTGTTTTCTCCTAACTCTATGGAAGTGCCCCACACTTGGAAACTGAAGGTTACCCTGGAGGCCAGTACACTAGGTGTAGAGGGCAAACTGGAATGGTTCCCAGATATACTTACATTCAAACCAATATTATTATTATTATTATTCAATGGGTAGACAGGACATAACAGGTAGTATATAACATAAGAATCTGACTTACAGAAACAACAGGTGGGCCCTGCTCAAACAAGCTCACAATCTAGAGGGTAATATAGTATTTACGACGTATTAATTAATGTTTTTAATTAGAATCTAATTTTCCTCAAGCCACATAGAATATAAAATAACTCCTTGTTGAGAAACAAGTTGTTTAGAATAGGTTATTCTATTGTAATAATAAAACTGGTTATTTGTATGTTATTAAAATTCTTTTTTTATGATTTTTTGATTTAATCTTTAACTGTGATGCTTTTACTCATTCATTCACTTTTTTTTACTACAGCCACAAACCCGTGAGCACTGGGAAAAGAAGAGCCCGAAGAATTTATTTGATATTTACATTAGTGTTGATTTGTGCCTGCAAAATGTAAATCATTTTAATATTAAAAAATAGATACATGTTCTCTACAATTCAAACTTAAAAAAAAATACGCCAGAAGAGGAATATTTTACTGGAATAAAAAATCTATTCCTCATCAAGTCTCTATTCCAAGCTCAAACTTATAAACACAAAGAGAATTTCATTTGTAATGTTTATGTAACCGCATTGTTTAAAAATGTGGTTAGGTCGTGTCTTTGTTTCAAATTGTAATGACTTGAAAATGTTCTGTGCTCGTAATCTTTTGTCAACTATAAAAAATCGACTGATATTGCTTTTACTATTGAAAACGAAAGAACTTTAAGAATTCAAGAATGAAGGCACTGCAAAGGAATGGTAATACATTTGGGAAAAAATATATATATATAAGATTAATATATTTCTAAGTGTTTGTTTAATATGGTTCGGCCAGCTGGATATGCCGGACCACATGCTATAAGAGCACAAAAATGGAGCACTAGAAACCAGCTAATATCTACACAGAGGCAGCAGTCTTTCTAACTTCCTGTTTTGGTTTTCCATAAATATTCCTTCGATTAAGGTTTTTTCGTAGCAACTGATTGGTTCAGCCAGTCTTAAAAAAATCCAGAAAGAAATTAGAAAAACACTTCCTATGTAATCATAAAAAAGGGACAAGGGAAATAGTTTTAGGACATGAAACGAATATTCTAGTTAAGCCATTGCATGTCACATATATCAACTGACCACATAATCCCTTTCAAACCAGATTATATCCAAATCAGCCTCAAACATGGTGAAAAACAAAATGGATTTATGAAATACCAACAAAAAAAATAAATTAATAATCCAGTTTCCCTACTCCCTAAATCATTGGATTTTTTCTTGGATAAAATGATCATTCTATGTTCCATCAGTTCACTTTACTGAAAAGGAATATTTCTATACCAGGAAGCTGATTCCAAGACTCCACACATATTAACCATTTAAAAGCACAATAGATCTATTATAGGAGCTCACTAATGATGATGACAACTAATTGGTTCCTCGTGAAAACCACTAATTGCCAGGAGGCAAAGATATTCTAACTTCAAATGCCCACTACACAAATGTATTCTTTCAGAGAAGCTTAGAATCTGTCCTACTAATACAGACAACCTCCATCCTGAAAGAAGTATTATGTTTTCCCAACCTTTAAGGTCTCCAGGCCACAGACTTCACTATGTGGCCCTCACTCCAATCTAATCCTCGCCCAAGCAGTCACTCACCTCCTGTTTCATTCCCTTTTAACTTCTTAATAGATTGTAAGCTCACAAGAGCAGCACCCTCTTCTTTCTGCTCTTCAACGTTCTAAATGATCTGACCCTGAAACTTTCTAAATGATCTGACCCGGAAACTCTTGAAATGCTTTAATAGCCCAACCTAAAGATTCTTTATAGTGACTCACCAGATGTGTTACCCAAATGTCTCTAAACCGGTCCTCATGGAAATCTTGGCTTGTCGTTATTTAAAAACATTAAATTGAGTCACCTGCATTCAAGTAGGGATATCATCCATAACATACTGGTGGCAAAAGCACCAATTTGGAGTCTTAGATATGATCACAGCAGGGTAGCATAGGAAGTCCCATACTGTGTGACCCTGAGAATCTGCCCTGAGACACTGAGATTAGGGAAAACACCCTGAGACTCAATATCAAACCCTGGCCATTCCAAGGTATGCCTTGGGGCAAATTTAAAGACCACTGAAGGAGAAGGCTTTGCGTTCTTTGACAAATCCATAGCTAGGGTTTGCTCAACATAATATGGCAAATCTAGGTTACAAAAAAAATCCACCAAGCTTTCAAAATGATTCATAAGAAATATACATTTTTTGAATTTATAGAAATATTCTAATGAACAGCGGGATACGGAGGTTCAGAGCCTTGTGCTCAGTATAAGAATTGGTTCCTGACTGGGATACTTTTTTTGTGAACCGACATAAGGGGTTTCCCTCACATTTAATAATGACAAATTACCAGGTTTTCCATAAAAGATGAAAGGGAAAGAAAGAAAACATGCTTTTCAAACTTGCAATCAAAACATAATCTCTAGCAGTTTGTTAAAGGCATCTAGAACATTACCCTTGGAGTTGTATAGCCATTAAACCAAATAGCTTTTAAAGTAGATTCCTGCACATTTGGAGATCAAAATCTTTACTAATAATAGGAATTATTTAAATGGAACAAATGCATTTGGACATTAGGAAAAAAAATACCATTCAAAGAAAAAAAGTCTATTTAAGAAGAGATTTACAATGTCTCACACCATGAAATTGTTTAAAGCACCTTCACGTAGTTTTTCTATACATTCAAGGCTCAATGTGTGAATTCCTTCCGAACACTTTCATTTGGAAAAAAAAATTAACACAAATTACATTTTTTTTTTTAGCTGAATGAAATCTGTCCTTGCTTATAATTCCGGCACGAATGACACGTCAGTTCTAATTTGTGAGTGAGAGCGAAGTTAATCTTGCACTTAGTGTTCAAAGTGCCTTATAACACATCCTACGACTACAATAATAACTTTAATCACCTGAAATATTTCAATTATAAAGGTTCATTTTTGGGTTAAATAATGAATTTCATTGGGTGACGTGTTTCGGGAGTGGATGCATCTTGAATAACATGTGATTAACCCTTTCACATCCACTGTCATGGCAACGAAAAGAAAACATATTGCCTACTGGTGAGTAAAATATGAAAATTTATTTGAAAAAAAGGTTTTTTTAATTAGTTTGGTTGAAAAGGAAATATTGATTATGGAAATGTGAATATAGGTTTCTGACATTGTGGAGCTATAAAGATTATCTAACACTACTACTGATGGTTTGAATCCTAACTTTAATATATATATATATATCTAATTATTATTATTATTATTACTATAATTATTATTATATTAATAGTTATTTATTAAATATTTTTCTAAACCACTCTACCTTTAAGGTGACTTGACATGGTCTATCAAGTGAAAATGTGTGCATGTTTTCAGAAAATACATCTTTTTCTACTTGTTCCCTGCTAGTCAACGGGCATCATGAAGACTCAAGGAACCTGATTATTAGTAGTTATGCTCATGTAACTTAAATTGAGGTCTCCGCACTACAGACAATACGAGAGGCAATGCTTGCTTTGAATGTGTTAGAGTCAAAGGCCAATGTTCAAAGAATGCATATGCAGACAGATGTGCATAAGCACTAATTACAGCGGTAGATAAATGATCTTTTGATGAAATAGCAATTTACATTATTCATGAGGCGAGCTTTAAGCTGACTTTTAAATGTGTTTGATTTGTACAGGATGTAAAGAATTTTGAGGTGAGATTTACAAGGACAATAAGAATGAGGGGAGTGGACACAAAGGAACAATGGGGAAACCCACGGTGTACAAAATGCAGGCAATGTCAGGGACAATTGGAAGGATAGCCATTGTGGATAGAATGCACACGGTATGAAGGACAATGAAAATGGAGGATGATAGTCACTACATGTATAATGAAGGAGCAATAAGAGATTATGTAAATTACAGTTATTTTGAGGAGAAAGACGATGACACAAGGGTCATTGAGGATGATAGTCATAGTGTGCAGATGTATAGCTGGAAACTGTTTTATCAGAGCTATGAAGGGTGGTTAGCTGGGGAAAAGAAAGTCTGCTACACCGGTGGAGTGGTGAGCTGTGAATGTACAGTATGGGAAACAGAGGAGAAAGTGAAACGGCTCAGTACAGGCATGGGGTGGTCATCTGGCCAATAGTTGGGCAATAGGACCACATACTTACAAATACGGATGCTCAAAGTGGCAGATTGGGCCGCGAAAGCGTATCCAGTCACTGCCCTTAAAGTGCCATGGCTTTTTAGTAATCTTCAGTCTGATCCTGGAGGAATTGGGGGGCAGCAGTTCCCCTGCTACAAAACCAGTAGACAAATCATCAACTTGGGGCGATCAGCTTCCCCCAGTGTCCCACTGCTCATTGGGCCTGTGACAAGGGAGATCTTTGATCTTCTCAACGGGCCTATTTACACTATAGTGGTTATGCTGGCTCAGCGCAGCCTCTATTAACTGCATTAGAAGGTGCAGCAGCTTTTAAGAAACGGTGCACCAGGAGATGACAGCATATCCCGGGGGCTCTGTGTCTTAAAGACACGGCAAAACTTTTAATGCAATGATGATGCCGTTTTTTGGCGGGGGAAGCTGCCCTAGGTCAGGCCTAGGTCAAGGCAGAAGGTAAATATGTCGCTATGCATAGAACAGAAACATCCGGCAATCGGTTGGCATATCTGGAGTGTCTGGGACAGATCCAGAGCATTCTAGGTATGCAGACTAGCTATAACCTGTAAGGGAACATATCTCTGTAGATTAATTAACCTGTCCAGCAATGACACGGACCCTTGTTGGCGTGTGCAATCCATGGGTTCTTGAGGCCTCTACATTTTCTCAGTTAACTAAGCCAAAAAAAATCTTTAAAGATCACAACTAAATCCAGTCTATAAAGGGAGATATGTTGGCTATAATTAAAATTTGTTAGCAAAACTTGTAGTATTGTTTAATTAAACATGTAAGATATGTTTATACTATACTTAAGCTATTCTTATAAATTATCTCCTGCCGAGTCTTAGCACGAATAATATTTCGAAGCATTAACCATGTTTACATTAGGGAGTTCCCTTCTTTTTAGCTTAAAATATTTAATTAAGCAGGTTCAAATTTTTAGAGACTTAGGGCAGAATTCATCAGACTTTCCTGTAGTTAATACGCGCGATAATCAATTACTCCAGTTTCAAATTTGCATCAAGTTTAAAGGGGTAATGTGTGTTTTTATGGAAATAACATTGGATGTTATGCTAATCTGTAAAGAATAGTCTTAATGATGTTTTTTTGTGTCCAATTAAATTATATTTATTGTTGTTATCATGATGAAGTCAAATCTCTTTTTTGGGGTTAATGTGTTTTTATTTACTTTTGATGTTTATTTCTTTGGCATTAGTAGCAGGGAGAGGAAGGTGGTTCTGACACTTTACAGATCTGTGGTCAGACCTCATCTGGACTATTGGGTATAGTTCTGGAGACCCCATCTCTAGAAGGATATTGACATTCTGGAGATAGTTCAAGGGAGTGGGACTAAAATGGGGAATAGTTTATAGGGTTAAAGTATCAAGAAATACTAGGGGATTTGAGTCTTGGAGGAGTGAAGAGAGGGGATGTGATAGAAAGTTCATTCTACTTGTGAGGTTATTTTTTAACATCGGGTATTAAATTGGTCAGACATGTAAAAAGGCATTTGCGTGTTACTTACCATGGAAAAACATTTATCCATTTTTGTTGTAATTCTTACTGGAGAAAAAATGTAGGTTAAACTGGGCTAAAACTGCAAGTTTTTGCCTGCAGATATCATGATGCAGTAATTGTTTCTGTGTGTTGTAACATTGCAAGGGGGGCCAGCCCGCCCTGAATCTAAGTTAAACAGCCATGCGGCCGTCCACTGACATGGCCAATTCGCCCATGCCAGGGCCGTCAGTACTGCACGGCAAAAGCCCGCATCAGCTGCGGCTGGGCGGCCAGTCCATGGGCTGGCACATCGAGATGCCATTGCAGCCGATGCGCTGTAAGTTTTAAAGCTGGGGGCAATACATAAGGGTACATTAACCAGTACAAAAGGGGGCATCAATACACAAAGGAGGGGGGCTGGCTGGGGACATCACATAAATCAATACACAAGGGTGTTGGGGCATAAATGCACAAAGGGGCTGGCTGAGGGCACAAATTCACATGGGGCAATACACAAGGGTGTGAGGGGAATACATTAAAACCAAAGGGAGGCCTGGCTGGGGCATCAATACACAAGTGGGGGGCACACAAAAAACAAACCAGTATGGAAAACATTTTTAATGTTAATCATCCATACTAATGTGGGTATCCGTGTGGCAGAGCCTGTCCTGGTGTGTGTGTTTGGGTGTCAGTATGGCAGAGCCTGTCCTGGTGTGTGTGTTTGGGTGTTGGTGTTGCAGAGCCTGTACTGGTGAGTGTGTTTGGGTGTCGGTCAGCAGTGACGCAGCACGCACCATGACGAGAGGTTATTGTTTCCCAATGAAAATTACTGTTATTTATTATATGACTGCACTTACTGTACCAAACCTTTGTTATACTGTAGATTGTAAAAGGATATATATTAGAGCTTAATAAATAAAAATATACATTCTGGATACACTTCATATGTTTTCCAACTTGAGGCAATCACTAGTACAGTAACAGTAACAGAAACAAAGTGCCCGCAGAGACATTCAGAATACTCATAAGGACCATTTTTCTATTTTTGTTATGTACTTATGTACCTATATTTAAAATGTCCTGGCTTCTGATTACATTGACACTTTGTAAATAAAGTTTATTAATAATAATAATTATTACACAATTAAGTACACAAATAATTATCTACATTTTTTATGTTGCTGACCAGCACATTGCTCCCCAGTAGTATACATAATGTATAAACTCAAAGATGAATCAGTTACTCAACTATCTATCCAAGGTTAGGCAACAACATGGTGGACATTTACTGGGGTCTGAGGTGGACAATGTCATGATGTTCTATGGACTTTCACAAACCTTGCCCTCTTTTTCAGGATGGAGATTTTATATACTAGATGCAAAGAACAAAATCAATTCAAATTTAGTTTTTTGAACATCCAGAGGTTTTTTTAATTTGGAAACTAAATTTGTTAAAGGGTTTCTCTCTCTCAAAATCTTAAAATGTGTTTATTTATAGTAAATGTCCTTTCCAGTCTAGGGATACAAACATGGTGTCTCAGTTTCTGTGCGAGTAACTCACTGTTTTAAACATTTTGAATTGGGACAATGATTAGCTTTAATGCATTTTATTGCTTCAAGCTTTTTGGTACCTTAGCCCTTTGGCCAAGAAATGCAAATACAAAACACATATTCAGCTATGTAAGAGGCTTCTAAAGTTCAACCACATGCATTATTTGTTAATTCTACATCTTGCTGTTAAGTCAGAATAAATATATTATAGATGTATTAATCATTCCACAGTGAGTCGCTAGTTTTCTAAAACGACTGAGTAAAAGAAAAAAGGGCAATCCAAAGAGAACAGATAATCCGTACATTTTATGTTTTCCAAATAATGAATTTAGATTTGTCAGAATGTGACATCTAAAACATCACATACATAGTGTTCAAGATAAGGCATATAGTAAATGCAGGATTAGTTGTACTTATACCATCATTTATCATTGTATAAGAGAGTACAGCTCTGACAGGTAAGGAATAAATATCTCTCTTAACCCTTTGTAAATAGACCTAATGCACAATAATGATGTGATAATTATGAATATTTGTGCTTTAAGTAAATGTTAAAAAGCAGGCCAGCAGACAGGCTTAGTGGTCTGATAATAGTCTATTAAGGAGACCTTTGTAAAGTTCATATAAGAATAATTCATTGACTTCAGTGTACGCTGATGCAGAACAGCAAAGGCAGGTTGCTAGAATAGCAAAGAACAGTCACGTGGAAGTCTTTTAAGGACAACATAAATACATACACCACAGAGACCAGAAATGTTAAACCATATTTCACACACATTTACAGTGTACAGTAAAGACAGGGAAACAAAACATTTTAGGTCCTGTATATATAGAAACAGGACTGGCCCGACAATGGAGCCAAGTGGGGCAACTGCTCCAGGCAGTACCATTGAAGGGGCAGCACTCTGCCGCCCCAAGCTGTCAGTACCCTCTCGGCTTCCTCTTCCTTCATGGCGGTCTCCTGTATAGTTTGGTGCCGCTTGTACGCTGAGTGCCGAAGGATTACTTCCGCACTCAGTGATATACCGGCATAATCGTAGATCGAACAGGCAGACCTTCACGCCGCAAGACTGCTGAAAGGTAAGTAAGGTACAGTAGATAGGAGGAGAAGGTAGATAATGGGGGGGTGGCAGGGTCGGAGGGAGAGGAAGGGTAGATAAGGGGGGACGGCATTTTAAAATTCGCCCCAGGCTGCATTTTGTCTTGGGCCGGCCCTGTATAGAAAGGAATACTTTATGCGTATCTATTTTAAATGTATGCTCTCTTTCATGCTTTTAAATGCATGAATGCATTTTCACTTATTTAGCACTTACAGGTGTACTTGGTGCTATACAGTTACAGTAAAATAAAGGGGTGATATCAAAAGTGCAGCTGTCTAAGAAGTATTCAGACATCATGATTTTGAGACAGAAGGAATACCTACATTGTTCAGGACATTGTCTACCCTGCACAGCATAATGTCTAAGTGCCAAGTTTATTGTTGAAGTTTAATATAAGTTACAGTATCTCACAAAAGTGAGTACACCCCGAAAATTTTTGCTACCGGTAATATTTTGTTATATCTTTTCATGTGACCACACTGAATAAATAACACTCTGCTACAATGTAAAGTAGTGAGTGTACAGCCTGTATAACAGTGTAAATTTGCTGTTCCCTTAAAAATAACTCAACACACAGCTATTAATGTCTAAACCTTGGCAACAAAAGTGAGTACACCCCTTAGTGAAAATGTCCAAATTGGGCCCAAAGTGTCAATATTTTGTGTGGCCACCATTATTTTCCAGCACGGCCTAAACCCTCTTGGGCATGGAGTTCACCAGAGCTTCACAGGTTGCCACTGGAGTCCTCTTCCACTACTCCATGATAACATCACATAGCTAGTGGATGTTAGAGACGTTGTGCTGCCCCACCTTCTGTTTGAGGATGCCCCACAGATGCTCAATAAGGTTTAGGTCTGGAGATATGCTTGGCCAGTCCATCACCTTTACCCTCAGCTGTTATGGCAAGGCAGTGGTAATCTTGGAGGTGTTTGAGGTCGTTATTTTGTTGGAATACTGCCCTGCGGTCGAGTCTCCGAAGTGAGGGGATCATGCTCTGCTTCAGTATGTCACAGTACATGTTGGCATTCATGGTTCCCTAATGAACTGTAGCTCCCCAGTGCCAGCAGCACTCATGCAGGCCCAGACCATGACACTCCACAACCATGCTTGACTGTAGGCAAGACACACTTATCTTTGTACTCCTCACCTGGTTGCAGCGACACACGCTTGACACCATCTAAACCAAATAAGTTTATCTTGGTCTCATCAGACCACAGGACATGGTCCTGCTTGTCTTCAGCAAACTGTTTGCGGGCTTTCTTCTGCATCAGAAGACCCCCACCCCTTGAACCTCTGCAGTAATGCTGGCAGCACTGATATGTCTAATCCCAAAGACAACCTTTGGATATGAAGCTGAGCATGTGCACTCGACTTCTTTGGTCATCCATGAAGAGGCCTGTTCTGAGTGGAACCTGCCCTGTGAAACCGCTGAATGGTCTTGCCCACCGTGCTGCAGATCAGTTTCAGCATCTTGGCAATCTTCTTATAGCATAGCCATCCAAATAATTATTTTTTTCAGATCCTCAGAGAGTTCTTTGCCATGAGGTGCAATGTTGAACTTCCAGTGACCAGTATGAGAGAATGTGACAGCGATAACACCAAATTTAACACACCTGCTCCCCATTCCCACCTGATACCTTGTAACACTAACGAGTCACATGACACTGGGAGGGTAAATCGCTAATTGGGCCCAATTTAGACATTTCCACTTAGGGGTGTACTCACTTTTGTTGCCAAGGTTTAGACATTAATGGATGTGTTTAGAGTTATTTTTAAGGGAACAGCAAATTTACATTGTTATGCTGGCTGTACACTCACTTACATTGTAGCAGAGTGTCATTTCTTCAGTGTTGTCACATGAAAAGATAAAATAAAATAATTAAGAAAATGTTCGGGGTGTATTCACTTTTGTGAGATACTGGGAAATTTTACATATATTGTCTAGTTCGTCTATGTGGCAGAAACTGTGGGCACAATAACAGCCCCTGACCTGCTTTACTAGGGGATGATTGACTAATTGGCCTCAAACTGGCCTACTTATACTAAGAATGAATGAGTAGATCCCTAAATGCCAGCACTCTCTATGAAGTAGATAGAATGGAGACAGGACAGACCCTTTCAGGAGTCACTGGGTCAGGCCTATGCCACAATAAACCAATAAATACATAAATGCCAGTGTTGAGACATGAAGATTGATGCTTAATAGTAGGCATAAGAAAAGAGTTTAGGTGTAAGAGTATTATATTACATTTCGGCACCATCAGACTTCTCAACCATTTTCATTCTATGATGAATGGGCCATTTGTACATGTCTACAAGATATGGTGATGTCACAGTTTTGTATTTGCTTCAACACTGACAAAGACAATAATACAAATTATCTTTTTTTTAAAAAGATAAGTATATTTTCAGAAGTTGTACAGAAGTATGAGAAAACATGTAAATATGGCATTCATTATATTGAAATAACATGTAATTAAATTGTATGCATTGCTTTCCCCTGCTATGTTTGGGGTGGCAAGGGGGAATCATCACCTTCATGTGGGGTGTTTGCAAAGTGGGGAAATAAGCTGCATGGCCAAAGGTATGGGGGTAAGTTAGAATCAAAAAGGGCAAGACAGGAAAGGAGGGAAAGGGGTGTTGAACAGATGATGAGAGAAAAAGAAGAGATAGTCGGCTAGATCAACTTTGGATGTTTCTAATAGGCCTTTTGACTTAACAGGTACACTTTGATGTGAAATGAATTTGATTATGTACTTAGGTTTTCTAAAATAATGTTTCTCACAGCTAGTTTAACACTTTTGAAACTTGCCTTTTTTCCTGTGCAAAGATTGTGGAAAAAAGTATAGCTTATAAAATCTAAGCATAATTATTTTGTGTTGCTACTAGTTACAAGATAAGACAAATAAAATATTTCCCAGTTAATGCATAAACATATTTCCCAACAAACCACAGCACACTGAATACATTGATTCATATTCCAAGATGTACTACCCAAGTTCTTAGGAGAAATAGCTATAATACTTCTCTCTTTAATGATCTGGATTCTACACATGTGCCAAAGATGCTCTTACGATTAATTTAAAGTGTTTATATATTAGTAGTGTCAATGCAATCAGCTGAACCTATCAGGACTTATATTTAGTCTCGCAGCATTAGGACCAGAGACATGTCAAATCATCCAAACGCCCTGTTAGCTGACGGTGCCTTAAACTCAGTGTGTGACCTGTCCTATCCAGCTGTCGGGATATGCGGAAACAGGGCCTTACGTCTTTAGGCAGCTGCAGCCCTTTAGGTTGCAGGGCCATCCCCTGTTATCCCCAGTCTGGCCCTGTTTGGGACTCTGGTTTTATCTGCACTCCTTACAATACATTTATGTAAATAAAACTGCTAAAAACTAAATAAAATGAAAGTTCTCTGCGGTAGGATTAAAAAAAATTCTATCCAAAGTCGAGTCAAGTGCTTTCCTTTTAACTTCATCTACTGGCCACTTGTTGCTTTGTAGTGAAGATGCATATGCTGGTAAATTATTTTTTACAGTCCTGCCTGTTTAGTATAACCACTTCAAAACAAATTAAAATTAACACTCAGTAATGCCATGGACAATATTTACTCAAAGCCCACTAGAAGAGCCGTTATCTCAGAGCAATATATTCAAGTTAAACTGCTAAAAGGTATAACCATGTTGCTGTATTTATCAAAATTCTGTATGACCGTGAAATAGCACAATAGTACTGTGACAATTAATACAATAAATAAAATAGTATTCATCTTACCATTATATCTTCCAAAAGCATTACAATCTAGTTCCTTTATTTCAAAGGACCTTGAGAACATGGTCAAAATATAACATACAATATAGTGGTTTTGCTTAAACGAGGGCTGCCCAAACGGGGGGTTCGTGGGGATTCGTGGGAAACTTCGATCAAATCTTTGATCATTGGCAATCAACAGCTCCTTTTGGACATCCCTTTTGATTATTTTTTTTGGCAAAAAATATATAGTTTCTTGACCTAATTATAAGTATATTAAAACTAATTTGGAGCACAAATTAATGTCAAAAGTAACTTTTAAAACCTTTCCTTTAATCAGGGCTTGTAATTGGATTAATTTGGTATGCAGTTTGTGAAAGGAAATCAATCAATAGGAAAACAGCTAACATTTATGCTCCTCGTAATCTGGGCCAGACTGGGAATGAAAAGCAGCCCTGGAAACATTTGGAGATCTGCCCCATATATTGTATCTCATGGTCAAGCTCTTGTACCCACACGCACCCCTTATACATACACGAGTCACACTATTTGCCATACAGATAACTATAAAACATTCTTTTTATCACATTATTTGTATTAAAATGCCAGAAAACAAAAGTGTTAAAAGGCCCTAATAAATTAAATACATTACACATAATGGGATCAAAACATTTGCTACTGAAAAAGTTCAATGTTATTCAGTGGAACACAATGGTGATCACAATATTCTTTACGATATTCTTGTAAGAAACTTTTGGCTATTAAATACCCCTACAACTGTGCTATTCATAGCGCTGCTATTCATCATCCAATGAATACCTCATCCCAGATACAGTATTATTACATATTATACAGTGAGACCCCGACACACACACACCAGGACAGGCTCTACCACACTGACACATCCAAACACACACCCACCAGGACAGGCTGTACCACACCGACACCCAGACACACACACCAGGACAGACTCTACCACACCAACACCAAATACACACACACACCAGGACAGGCTCTGCCACACAGACACCCAAATACACACCTTTGACGGACCGACCAGGGACCTCAGGTTGTCCCTTTCTGCCTAGAGCGACTTCTCCCTTCAGGACGATAATCTATCACAATCCGTAGGCAATATCCCCAAGCAAAGTAAAGGAATATGGCTATTCAGTACCCAAATAACAAGACTAGTCTTTAGGTAAAACAAAAGGAGTAACTGTTTATTATGGGACCTGATTAAGTGTCACCTTTTATAGGAAGGGACACCAAAGGGAGGGGGAAACAATGCAACAGGACACTGGCACCACTAAGTCTGGGAGATAAGGAGCACACATTATCTTTATTAGATTATCTCTCAGACCTTAGTGTGCCGTGTGCATCCATACACACACACATAGACAGGCTCTACCACACTAACACCAAATACACACACACCAGGACAGGCTCTGTCACACAGACACCCAAATATACACCAGGAAAGGCTCTGCCACACAGACACCCAAATACACACCAAGAGAGGCTCTGCCACACCAACACCCAAAGACACACAAACCAGGACAGGCTCTACCATAAAAGACTACCCATACAGACCCACACCAGGACAGGCTCTGCCACACAATACCCAAATTACACACCAATGAAGGCTCTGCCACACCGACACCCAGCAACACACCACCAGGACAGGCTCTGCCACACTGACACCAAAACACACCACCAGCACAGGCTCTGTCACACCGACACCCAAACACACACACCAGGACAGGCTCTGTCACATAGACACTCAAATACATACCAAGAAAGGCTCTGCCACACTGACACCCAGACACACACCAGGACAGGCTCTGCCACACTGAAGCATAAAAATGTATTTTCTACACTGCTTTGTCATTAACTCCCCCTATTGTATTTTTGTCCGGCGGCCACTTTGAATGTTGGTCTGCCAGCTGGCCCACCGGGAAAAAACTATTTATCTTTTTCCCCATTGTGGTATGCGTGAGAAATTGAAGACATTAATGAAATACGTCAACAGAATTTATCAAAAAATGTATCATATCATATTTTAAAATTTTGCAAAATAATGTTTAGTCTTCATACTCTTGTACAGACAGGATTTGGAAGGTTTGTTCTTGATAGCGATTGCACTTGTATTTTTGTTTCAAACACATATCACTTTGGCATTGCCCTCAGCAAAGTCAAAGCCCAAAGTTGGCACTCTTATAGCCGAAGGCTGTGTTTTTTAACACATGACAGTGAATACGTTGTAACAGTCTAGACAAGATGTAACAAGTGAGGATCCTGCCAATGTTGTTGTTGAAACTGATTCTTGGTAAAGGCTTGGTCCTACATTATCAATTTGTGTTCCCTAATGGTTTAGTTTTCATTTCTCACCCCCCTCTTCTATCACATCTATCATCAGCATTCAGAAAATTCTAATTACAATTATTATTTTGTGCTATTTAGATTTCTAATATGGATATTTTTTTAGTTATATAAATGTTGTGCTAAATCTAACTTCTATTCCAATTAACTCAAATGTATCATTTTTTTTCAAGTTTCAAACTAAATATTTTTTTTTGAAAATGTTTTATTATTGTTTCCAAAAAAACAAATAAAAACTAATGAGATGTTTATTACATCTGTACTCATCTGTCACAAGTCCATCGTCTGGCTTGGTTTAAATAGTTAAAACCACGTATGTGTCCATGTGAATCCATGCAAGGACTTCCTGTCATTTGGTGGGAGTGTCGGAATGTGTTCATGCACAGATTGAGGTGCCCCACTGGCTTATCTATGGGACTCAAGCTGACCCCACTGTAAGCTTCCAGGGAATATTACTATTCATCAGATCAGGGATGGCATGTAAAATTGAACCTGGCACATTAAGACCAGTGGCCCATAGATCACATATGAATGGCCATCTGATGGATACTTGCAACTGCGTTATTACATAAGAATTCATGGTGGATAGGAGGGTTTATCAACCACCGACCCACTATTTTCACAGTGTGTCTGATGGAAACATGTACTGGAGCATCTTCAGTCACAAACACATATACCTTAGCAAGCATATTCAAGGATCCATTACATGACATACATTACATGAAATGGCATGTAAGGTAAAAATAAATATTTTGCTTCATCTAATTCAACTTCTTTGAGCATATTTGGAAAATACTTTTATTAGTATTATTTAAACATTAACGTGCTTTCTAAAGATTTTAACCCCTGGCTTTCCTTTCCTAACACACTATATATTGTTCCTATAAGTACTGCGTATTTTCTAACAAGAGCTGTGGCGTAAGGCTAAGAATATAAAAATTGTATTAAAATTGTTAATGTTTTATATTTATAGATTTAACTGGGGGCATATGTGCTATGTCCTTGCCCTGGAGAAAAGTAAATGAAACAAATGAAATGGTCTGCACTGAAAAAATTGGCCTGCAATTGTGCACCTCATTCCCAAGTAGGTTGGGTTGTCTGTGTTTGTGAATGTCCACTGACAAAAATAGCTTTTGATCCCTGTAAAGGTGCATGTACACATATCTCCATGCAATGGAACAAAGATAACAGACACCGCTGTATCTGACCGTAAGTATAAAAGTAGAAAAACAAATCCGACAATCATGAAGCATGAACTTTACTGATGACTCAGACAGGATTTGCAGCTGAAATGTTTTTAAGCTGACACTGAGTCATACATCGCAGCTTTGTTCAAAACACTTTTTTTTCCCATAGTCTCAAAACCTAAAGGATTTCTGATAGCAAGTACAAAGCTGTAAGGCACTTAATACAGCTAATAACAATTAATAAATTAGTTAATAATTAAAAATAGTTCATGTACAAATCTGACATCATGATATAAGAAATCCAAAAAATAAATACATTTTAGGACAGATAAAAATGAATATGCATACTAAATAAATTTGTATGCATATATAATTGTTGTCTAATTTGAACAGTGGGTGCCAGAGACTCAATAACCAATGTGACCGTTATCAAGTTTTCTAGGGTGCAGGTAGGTATGTCAAAGAAAAGTATATGCTACTGAAATCCTCCTGCTGTACATGATGGAGACCAGAGCAAAAAAATGGAGAGGCAAAAGTTAGTTATTCTACAACAAAGGGTAATATTACTAGGATGGGTAAGAGGATGAAGAAATAGCAACAAGCAACACGTTCAACTCACAAATTCGCATTTTGACTTCCAACATTTTTAACAATTTGCATACATTTGCATGCAGTAGATGCAAGTGTATGCGATACATACACATTGATACAAGCAAGCAACTTGCCTGCTAATTTCAATATGGGTAGGAACATTTTTGTACCTTAACTCCCTAACCCAAGTGAGCAGGGAGTAGGGAGGTAGACAATTACTTAATTTTTAACCTCTACCGCACTTGAAATGGGTTGGGGAGGCAAGGCTCTAGGCTTGTGCTTCCCTTAAGGTTTTTTACTTATATATGTAAACCCTCATTGCCATTAGCAGAGGGGGCTATTTTGCGAGAAACAGAAAAGGACATACAAGTTCAAACCAAGCTCTCATGCCCTCTTCTTTAACTTGTAAAAAAAAGGCACATGCAAAATGCTAGCATGTGAAGGCATGCAATCTCGGTCAGTCGAACTAAGCTCAATTAACCACTTAATTAACCACTTACTGAATAAACCCAAATGTGATTCTCATTTATGGACACTGCATGCACTCCCTTTTTATTTCATAAAAATTCTCTACTCTTCCTCAGATATAATTTCACTACTCAATTTCACACCTTATTATCAACACATCATCAAATGTCAGTCTTATTTACATTCAAGATCAAACATCTTTTTATTCCCTGTCAGCTACTCTGTAACTGTGAAACTGTGAAACTAAAATAAACTTACCTAATCTATACATTAATACAATAATCACCTCACCCTAAAATTTACCTAAAGTGAATGTTATTATAAAAACGTAAATTATAGCTTCCAAATAAATACAGTTGGGGTTGATATCAAGTTGAGATTACAATGTCCTAAAATTAAATGCGGAAAGTTATGTTTTTCCTTACAATCTTTATAATCATTTCATCCTTGTCATGAAGATGATGTTGTAATTTCCATTAAATTCCATTGGAATTAGTATTTACAATACTGCCAGTTAGCAAACGCTTCAACAAGGACTTTTAAGCCATATCATAATGCTTAGTTTAATTGTGAAAACTACTGAACATACTTCTATAAAACATATAAATAGTTGGGAGTAGGGGTTTTGTTTATGAACAAGGTGAAGCTACTGGGCATCCTAGAGACAATTGACCATTGGCTATTAACAATTTACTGAGGCCAGCATATGCAATTATTGTGGAATGGAGCAGACAGTGCAATAATATCCCTTTGTTGATATGTCATGCTAGTAGAGTTAATGTAAACCATTGTGTCATTTGAATGCTGTCAGAATGCCAGCTATAATCACCCACTAAGGAAGCTATAATTGTGCTTCCAACCTGGATTATTTCCAGTTACACTGGAAATGATCCAGGGACTGTTGAGATGCAATTATTATATTCAGTGGAAGTACAAGAGGTCTACCTTACCCCTGCCCACACAAATACAATTTGAATAAGAATATTATATAGGAACTATCTAGCATGTACTAAACATTATGATGGTTGCAACTCACTATAGCTTGAGTGCCAATGACTGTCCATGCCAGGTCCAAAACAGCTAGAGAACTATCCTTTTTCCATCCCTATAGATCTCCATAACATAATTTAATCCTACAATGCCAGATCCTTTAAGGTCACATACCCCCAGGCATAAGGAAGGTGAACATGTAGTGAGAGCACATGAGTAGACTTACAAACATATATATGTTTTTGTTGTAAAAAAAAGGATATTCCTTTTTTATTAGAAACATTGCTGATTCCAGTGTTTGCAAAGCATACTGTCATTGTTATTTTCATTAAAAAATAATTATCAATTTCATAATGAAGAGACCAGTCTTTTGTATAATTAATCACTACTTGGCTGTTCATTTACAAAAAAAAGTTAGAATCCAGATTTTAGATGACACCCGGTTCTTTTAATGACAGATGGGATCCTTCTTTTCGTGGGTTGTCATGTATCTGTGAGATTAAGTATTAGGAGACACGACCAATCTGTTTGACTATGACTCTACATTCATTTTATGGTAGAAATAAGGTAAGGGTCTTTTATATTCTACATGATAAATAAAAAGAACTCTTAGTGGTATTGTAAAAATTATCATAAGGTTTTATGTACCATTTAAATTAGAATTTGGGTTATTTATAGTTTAATAAACAAAACATTGGAATTGTATTTTTAGTGACTGTGATCAATTGGATGAGACTGGATCTGCCAGGAGGTAATGGCTTACTATCAGGGCTATCCTTTATATAGTATTAAGCTAATTCAGCCAAGTCAGGATATTCAGTTGTTCAAGGGATTTCATGTACCATGTCTAAAATCTTCACTGGACAGAGCTTGCACTACGTTGCCACAATGTATTATAAACTTAGCTTCGGTTCTATATGGAAGCAACATAGGGAAAGCACGTTGTCAGCATCTGCTAACACCCACTATGGAGAGCATGGAATTGCTGGACACGAATACACAGTCTGACGTTCCAGGACAGCTTCATATTAATAAATGTGCAACATATTTTTTTATATTCCCTAGCAGTCTGCCGTCCAGTAAGCGCTATGTGTAGTCTTAGATTTAATGTTGTGTTGAAAACATAAAACACTGCAGTGTAAATTACAGACATTGGGAGGCTAAGTTGTTCTAGACATAACATTATTTGGACTGTCTGATATGTTACACCAATACATCTTAGTAGCTCTGTCATCTTATTTTGTCTTTGAAAGTGTAATTACATAAAAGCTACAGTTTTTATGGCAACAATCAGTGAGTATCCGATTTTGTGCCACATAACAATAGTTTCCTGCAAAAAATGTAAGCCATTGATGTTTCTAATGCTGCACTTTGGTACCAACATCTTGAATTCAACATAGTGGGTAGAACAGGATCTACAAAGTGTTAGGGGTAGTCTAATATAGTCTTGGCAATGTTTGCAGTCTCCCATAGACATTTTCCTTACTAAGTAATTCATATGTTCTGAATAATATACCACCACTTGATAGAAGACACTAAACAGGCATTTCCAAGTTTCAGGGTTATTTCCAACTCTTTCAGGGTTAGGGACTGGTTATCTTCAAAGTGGTTCATTTCACTATTGCCTCCCCCTGTCCTTAATCCTATGGAATAATAGTAATATATTTTATTTCTATAACACCAACAGTTTGCGAATCACTTCTTACAGTACATATATTCAAGGGGTATGGCTAGGTAGAGAGGGGCCCTGCTCACAGACTTACAATCTAGAGCAGGCATGTCCAAAGTCCGTCCCGGGGGCCAATTGCGGCCCGTGTTCCGGACTGATAAGGCCCCCCCAGATAAGTTGCCCAAATATAAATCTGTTTTTTTTTATATTAAAGGCAGAGTGATTTAACACCTGTTTAGATTTGTCATCCAAGTCACAAAATGAAAAGTATGCCGTATTCAATAAACTTTGCATAAAATAGTTAATTTGCATTTAATTTTAATGGTTCAAAGAATGTCAGACAAAATGGTCGGCCCTCGCACAGGTTCACTTCATCAAATCTGGCACTCTTCGAAAAAAGTTTGGACATGCCTGATCTAGAGGATAGGGGAAGAGTGGAAGCACATAGAACAGAGTTAAGAGAAGGTATTAATTGTCTGTATGTATATATATATATAAATAATAATATTTATTTATTTACATCTATATATACTGTTATATATACTATATATAATACATCTATAAATATAAATCTTACATATATCTGTATAAATACTATGTATATATAATATATATAATATATATAAATATATAATATACATACACTGTTTGGAAGTGATTCAACATCTATTTCCTAAATAACAGATTCGGAAACAGCTTCTAACAGCTGTCATTTAATTGCACAGTTCTTAGACTGAATGTTTTTTTCCCTTATGGTTCTGCTTGTAGAAGCTGTTCATTGATATTTTAATATCGGTTTGAAGGATTTTACACTGAATTTCTGAATATACTTAACAAACATAAAAAAATATGCTTGAAGTGCTACACTGCAGAACACCTCAATCCATTTAGGTAACATAATAATGTACAAAAAAAACACCAGCCGCTTTGTAATCAATATGGAGTAGAAAGAGACCCAACCACTAGGTAACAGTCGGGATCTTAATGATGCAGTCCAATAGGTCAGGGCAGGTAGCCAACCGGTAAAACAAAGGGTCAATATGATAATCAGACCGGGTCAGGATAGGAGATAGTAGAATAGTCCAGTAAGCAGGGTGTCGGGAGTCGATCAATTAATGCAGGGAATAATAATGGGGGGGAGCTGTGGAAGGGGGGGCCCCCTGTGTGGCATCAGTGTGGGCCTGACAGTAACTAATGTCCACAGTAGGGTGACAATAAGTTTTGGGCATAGTTTAATTCTTTTGAATTGATTGCTTTCTTGTATGAGAACGGCATATACGTATATAAGGCATAGGATAGTCACATGGCTATCTTGAATGTAAGATGAAACCAAGGACTAATAAAGGTTTGCGTCTTTTGTCAAACAGGCAGACTAGATGGGAAAAATGTTTCTTACCTGCTGTCAAATTCTATGTTTCTTTATATTTCAATGCAAAGAAAGGATGTAGGTTTAGTTTGGTTCATTTCTATTTTGGACTATGGTAGCATTTTAACAAACATAATTCCCTTCATACAATTATCTGCTGATACTAGGAAAATGCATACCTACAGTGTAAGAGTACTTTTGTTGATACAATTTATTGCAGGTACATTTTGATCTACAATATTTACCCAAGTTTATCTTACAGAATGTTCTGTACTTTATGAACATATGGTCCACCTACAAATAGCCAGTTTATTGTCTTTGAAAAAATAAAGGGCAGGGATAGTTTAGTAGATAGTTTAATCAGATACCAAGTGTCCATTCTTTTTACTCAGTTACTGGCAATTCTCAAGACTTAAGACTTCAATTTTATTTATGCGCCACCAGAGCAGGTAAACCATTATTGAGTAGATATGGGAAAAAAAAACAATCTCCTATAAGTAAAATACTATTTTTATGTATTGATGAGATTGTGAATCCTACCATCTTACCCTTATGAGCAGAGCCAGTTGTGGAAAAGCCTTTTCTTACACTGTCAATCCTATTTTCACATTTCTTGGGTCCAATACTGACATCTAGTGGCATTTATTATTGCAACAGTTTAAGTTGACTGATATTATTTAAATAAATAGTGCTCCGCGTACATCTGTATTAATGATAGATCACTGATATTTTGCATGATCATGTTTTCAAGATGCAGATTTGCTTGACTAGACTATGTTGAGGTGGTCATCTTAGAATAATTTGTCTTCGCCTCTCTATGATGCTTGGGGTTGATCAAATCATAGAAATCAGTCTCAAAATTGGTCTAGCAAGTCTTCCATCATTTTTGCTCCTGAGAAGAGTGTCCATAACGTATACAGAACTCTGGGTACCCTACTGAAATGTTGGTGAGTGAGCATATTTCAGGTGGGGGGTTGGCTGTTGGAGGGGGAACATGGTGAAAAAACAGTAATGTTTGTAGAGAATGACATTTATTGGCTTCAGCTTGTTTGAGTGGGAGTAGTTTCTGGCAACATTACCATTCACTAAATTGTATTTTTGGCTTGCCTTTTTTGGGTGGGGGACAGGTGGGTGAGAGGATAACTCCTGAAGACATTTCTAATGGCTTTTTAATGGCATTGCTTTGTGGTACATTTATTGGGCACAGGCATGGTTCGACACCATCATCGCGACTGGGCCCTTGGCCGTAAAGGAGACTATCTCGTGTAGATAATTTACAAGTCCATCTAAGCAAGTGTGTTCTGCTTCATATTTTCTTTTATTTTCTCCTATTGGCATTGGAGAGTAAACCTTATGTAATCACAGTAAAAATGACACTTGCCTGTGTGTATCCTTCTGGTTAGTGCCAGTGTGTAACAACTTATCACTTTCTTTATCATAGCAAATACCAGATTTACTGGCTGGTGTAAGCCTTATAGACCCACTCTTTTTTCTTTTCTTCTGTCCCCCTTTCTCTTCATTCCTCTTTTATCTCTCTCCTGTCTTCTTCTTTAGCAGAGGAGGGCATGACACCCAGGGCCCACAGAGAAGCACATGGATCTCCTATGAAATCCTCCGCCAGACAAGGAAAAACCTGTAAGAAGTCACATGTGGTATCTAAATCTGTGCAACAGACACCTTCCTCTTGGGGAATAGATCACCAGAGAGCTGTTTATACTGACCTTGTATGTATTTGTACAATGTGATCTTAGATGTCTCTTTTCAAAGTGAAAACAAGTTACATTATTCTAGTCTTTCTTCATAACTAAAATTCTCCATTCCTCTTATTAACTTTGTTCTCCAGCTCTACAGCATCCTTCTTAAAAACTGGTGCCCAAAATTACAATGCAAATTCAAGGTGACGCCTCACCATTGCTTTATGAAGAGGTAAAATTATTTTTTCATCTCGTGATTTGATACTACTCTTTATGTATGCCAATACCTTACTGGCTTTTTCTACCGCTGACTGGCACTGCACTTTGTTGCTAAGTCTATGGTCTACAATTATACCTGAGTCCTTCTCATTTTCTGCTTTTCCCAATGCAATGCACTTAAGAGTGTAGGTTACATACTTAGTTTTGGTACCAAAGTGCCTTATGCGTATCTTTATTGAATCTCATCTGCCACTTACGACCAGTCCCCTAGTTTATCCAAATGATTCTGAAGAGACGCTACATCCTGATCAGACTTTATAGCCTTACCTAATTTTGTGTCATCAGCAAACACAGACAAGTGACTTCCAATATCTATTTCAAGATCATTAATAAACAAGAGAACTGGACCCAAGGCAGAACACTGAGGCACCCCACTTACCACAGTTGTCCAGCTTGAGAATTTACCATTAACAACAGCTCTTTGCACCCTGTCACTAAGCCAATTTCTAATCCAAACACAGGCATTTTCACCAAGACCTATTTGTCCAAGCTCTCACTTTTGAGTAAAAATATTTCACATGCTTACTCTGAGGATCAACAGTTAGGTTATAAAAAGAAGCCAAGTCTATGTGGGCATGGGTTATAGAAAAGGCTCAGATTTCATATGATTATTTAGGAAACAGATATTTTCGGTGGGGTAATAGAGACAGAAGCCTTTTGGTCAACCTGGTTAAACACTCTAAATTCAGGATCCTCAATGCTAATCCTAATTTGGAGCAGCATCACTTGCCTAGCTCGTCATGGCTGGAAGCTCTAACCCACGTTTATATCATACATGTAGGGCATGGTACAGATAAGAACACACCTAGGTGTGGGTTTTTTTAAGTTTAGATTTGTGTATTTGATACAAAATCCTAGATTCAACATGGAAGGAAGACCATGTTTTTCAAAGGTTTGCTGTCACGGCTGGCAGACTAGTTAATGATTTTGTTTCACGCAGACCGGGTGTTCACATGGCAGAAACTAGATGAGAGGTTTTCCGTAATCTCCATAAATCCATTGCCTTTTTTGGAAATTAGCATTTGCATCTGGAAACTCTTTGCAGGGCTATCTCCCAAGGATCTTAACAACCCTTTCGATACCTTAACAGTATTCACTGTTTGTGGCCTAATTAGCCTCATTTTAACTTGAGGCTCTCGGAGGAAGGGCTTACCATCCTGGGAAAGGATCTCCCAGTGATTCAGGGGTTTTGGAAGGAAGTCCAGCTATGGGCTCTTTTTTTGGTAACTTCCCTACATCTGTCATTTGGATGAATGCAGTCAGGGAGAAAACGCTTCAAAAAATCCAGCCCACAGATCCAGCTGAAGTTCATTTTCTGTATGGACTGGCTGGAGGCAGCCCTACATAGAGAATGCAAAGCCAAGCCCTTTTTTCACAAATGATCCCAGTACATAGCCACCTTAGGCGAACCAATTAAATTACCCATCTATAATACTTTTTGAGCCACAGAGTGGTTTTGCTTTCAGGCTGTGTAGGGAATGTAGGTGATGATCTGGGCCAAGGGTTCCCACAAGCAAATCCATCCCTGCTGGGAGCTATTATAATCTTTTTGATGGTTTCTTATCTCTTTTCATATCTTATATAAGTCTCTGGTATTCTTTTTAGAATATGCTGCACTTCCCAATGCTGGCCTCTTGGGGTCATGTCATGCTCCCTTTTGTGTAAAAGTATCTTTATATAATACACACCTTGTTTGGCACTGTAACCTGTATATACATTGCCTATGCATCTTCTGGCAATTTAGAGTGCATTTCCTGTTCCAATAAAAAAAAATAATAATAATAAAAAAAAAATAATATATATATATATATATATATATATATTGTGTCTTGTAGCTATCAAATATCCAATTATCCCAAATAATCCTTATTATATAATATAATAACATAATATATACGTATGGTTGTTATATAATACTGATGTTTGTTATAAATTAGACAGGCAGTGTGTCTCTTAGAAACATCTTACCATCAATTGCTTCTAAAAATAAAAAGTAATATGTATCTGTCACTTCTTTGGTCTCAAGAGGCTAACATTTACCACATGCTACCATTTTTAAAAAACATCTTAAATTATTTACTACACACAGGAATTTATCTCCTAATGTGTAAAACAAGAAAAGTCAATTTGGAAAGCCTCTAAATTTGCTGCTAACGTCAAGTTTGGAAAATATTGCATCAGATATATAAAACACAATGATTTAACATGCAACTTTGAGGTAACAAACTTTCAGTGGAGAATATTGCAGCCCCCTGTTTTGGAGACATATCAATCTGGTTGTTAATGTGCTAAAAGTTCTTTTAGTTACTGAACTTGACCTTTTGAGTTTCATTCAACCTTTGCTGGGCATATATCAGTGGGCAGGCTAGATATTTTGTTAGCCAGTGTTGACAATGGCATACACTTGATATGCAGTTGAGAATAGATCACAATTGTTATTGAGGATCTGTTAGTTACTTGTTTATCCCCTAACAATGTTCCAATGCACTAAAGTTTAGGTATTTCTACTTACTCAGTAGACAGGCCTCACCTTAGGTGTTCTGGCGCCCTGTGCGGACTACTCCTCTGGCGCCCCCCCATCCCAAAGAAGGAATAAAAACTTGTAACAAAACTCCCCTTTCTCACTATCTATCCC